>BSBK01014165.1:0-95000 GCA_027943335.1 Chamaecyparis obtusa
ATACACACACACACACAGATATATATATATATATATATATATATACCCCTTGGGCCTAGGTGCACTCATTTGAAAAAGAAGAGAAAAAAAATCCTGCTATTCCCATCCTTACAATCCAGAGTGCTAAAGTCAATTGGATAAATGACCCCTAATAATTATGTAGTCTGCAACATGGGTATTAATATTATTTTCATATAACTAGAGGATAGGGAAGTGTGCACAGAGGAGGCTCATAGGATTATTTTCTTTGATTATATGAAAAGGGCCAAGAGGCTAGACAAAATCTCCATGGAACTACATAGAGTCGAAAGCATAAATGATTTCCTTACAGGTAGAGATAAATCTTTAGAGGTAGAGATTTCACATCTCTAGGTGTAAGTTAAAAAAGAGAATGTAGAAAAAGATTCTTTGTAAGAGAAGTTCAACAAAATGACAGAAAATATGTAGTAGGGACAACAAAAAAATAATGAAGCTTTGAAGAAGCTTATTGAGAAAGAGTCAGAGCCAACCCAATTCTAGAGCCTAGTCTCCAAAGTATGGCATAGCTCTAGGGTTTAATAAAGATACTAACTACTGAGGGGTGGATTTGAAAAGATTTGAGTGTTTCTCAAGAACTAATTTCCCAAGAGAAAAGATCAAAGGAAAGTGAGCTTAAGGAATATAATGGCAAGAAAAAGTAGGCAGAAGACTCCAAATGTAATCCATAAGAGACCTTGAGAAATGAAAAGGAGAGGTTGGATCAAAGTAATGAGAAATACAAGAGAAAATTATGGAGATGGTAGACTTACATTTGAAAGTAACCAATGTGGAAAAAAATGATAATTTTTTAGAGAAAATCTTGTTGTGAAGGAAGCAAAAAACCAGTTACTGACTCAGGGTGCCCAGGAACCTTCATCTTCTACCATATATATTTTTCTAATTTGTGAAGGTAATCCTTTTGCAGAATGGAAAAAAAAATAAAGTAATTCATTTATTCTTTCCATCCTAACTTTAGATTTTTGAGCTAGGATCATTATTTGTTTGTCAAGGTTAAGCTCGTCCTCAAGAACTTGTTCGATTTTGTAATGCCAAACATTTGGAGTACTCAAATATTTACGAGCCACATATATACACACCATCAGACAAAGAGGCATTAGATGCAGGTTTTTAAGATCAGAATGATTAAATATTGTCAATCAATGTGATAATCAGCTACCACAAGGTGGCCCTATGAACCCATACCACTTTAACTAGTGTCGAATCTATTGTGGAAAAGGCAAAGGGATGTCTTAAGGAATTTTTGGAGCATGGATTTCTATCCCCTTTCTATCTAGATGATTTCATGACACAATCATAGGAGTTAGCTGCAATAATTAATCAACAGTTGAATCATTTCATCTGGAAAATTCTCCACACAACCCCTGAGGAAGAAATTTTTTGAATGATATTCTATTAAATAATTCAGTTTTCGATCCTTCTCAAGGATAATTTTGGTGACCTTGGTCATATATCTTTCCACAAGATGATATTTTTAGATAAGGAATATTAGTTCTTAAAAATTTGGTCCTTGCACATGGAAGAAGAATTACACCTATTGCAAAGGGACATGGATGATCTCCTCAACGTCGGCTCATAATCTGCCATGTTCTTGAAATCATAGATAAGGGTTCTAGATCCCACAAGAAGGGTTCACCTAGGATTTTCCATACTATGAATAATTTTTTCACCCAAGCCTGCTAATTTTTTTTGGCTTAGTTTCTTTCTTCCCTTTAGCAGTTTTTTTTTCGAAAGGAGCATTGAACATATTACCATATGTTCGTACGACATTCTTTTGAATTATTTTTCCTTTTTGTTTCAATAAGGGCCTTGCTTTCATACCACATTTCCTTTGAGTTCTCATAGAATATCTTTTTCAGTGTCAAGCCTGGGCTTCTCCGGAGTCTTACATGTGGATGTCCTGTGATCTCTTGAAAAGGTTTCTTTTTGTGAAGATCTATCTTTAGCGCCAACATGTCGCATATGACTTCCTTTGCATTTGAGGTACTTGTTCATATTGGTCCTGACCTTTTCAAAAGGAAACGCACATGTTTGTCTCACACAAATTTTAGGAGCTAAAGGATTTTCATTCAAGAGAGATTCAAAGACAATTTTCTACACATCCTTTTATTTGCAACTAAATTTCTACACAAGTCTTGTGCTTGAGAGATTTATTTATTTTCAGTTGTGTGCACATCTATTGATAAATATACTATGATGATGATTAGAGAGGGTGGTTATGTTACTCCTAAATGGATTAAGATATGTCATTAGTATTCATCTGTATAGTCCATAAATAGAGCAAGATAGATCAATCAATTATAACTATAAAGTAGTCACCAAGCATAGAGATTAATGAGTACAACAATCATTGAGGGTTAGTATAATACCGAGACAAAGACAACATTTATCAAGTAATCCAAAGTTCACATTAAAGTTTGAAATGACACATAGTTCAAGGTGAATAACTTTTTGTCGAGCTAGAAAATGGTTTACAAATATTGAGGTGAATATTTAATATGGATGTAATCATTTAATAACCGATGATTCCTATGTAAAGATAATCCAAGTTAATCATTAGAACCATTCATCTTATATTTTCAAAGATAGTGTAAAAAATCTATTTAGGTCAAATCATTTTGATATAACAATTGTAAAGATGTCATTTAAAAAAATTATCATCAAGAAGTAGTCGCACTCAAGGACATTTGAAGATAAGACAGGGTTATGTTAAATCATAGACATCATATTCAGTTTATCAAAAATAGTTCAAGGCTACCAAGTAGAACAAAAGGACATATTCATCATAGCAAGGTGATTTCATTATTGTACTTTTAATGGATCTGATATCAGCAATGTAAGTTGTTTTCTCAAACAGATTAAAACTTCATTGTTACTCTTTAGCAATTGTAGCATACTTCAAATATCCTAACAAAGTAGATTTAATAGAATTTGTAAAATCTCTCAGACAAGTGCACACTTAAGGAGTGTTGCTAAAATCCTTCAACCAGGTAGATCTAGTTGATCTTTTTGTTACTCCCAATAGGGTAAGATCACCAGAAGTGAACCTTTGCAAGTTCCATCTGCACCACTTCTTTTACATTCTAACAAGGGTTTCTGTGATACCAAAATACATGTGTTATGTGTATGAAGTTTCATATTTTCTTATTTTCTTAGATTACACACATTTACATTTCAGTTATGCTATTGAGTGTATGATGAATGAAATTGATATAGTTGGTTAATGTATTACATTTTTACAAGGATTCAGTTTGAAAATTTTAAGGGTGCTGATTCATGCCTCCCCTCTTAGTACACACCTTTCCATAATTCCAATAGTTGGTATCAGAGCTAGTTCTCTTGTTGAGGAAGTTTAATCACTGAAGAGAAAATATCTTAAGGGCAGAAAGGTATAAGCTTGATAATACCATTGAAAATTAAAAATTGGAAATGTAGATTCACATGGAATAGTATAAGAAAGGAAAATAAAAACTAAGAGAGTCATTGGTCAAAAGGAAGGAATTGGCATTTTTTCTCAAGGAGACTAGTTATCAGGAAGAAGAGATAGAAGATTTATTTGAAGGATCTAGATCTGGAAGTATATCTTATGCATCGAAATGAACCATATCAGATCTATTTGAAAAGAATCAACACCTCACTAAATAAGTGAAAGCACTACGAATCAGTCAAGAGACTCAAATGATAAGAATGATTGACATTATGAACAATGCAAGATAGGTAGAACAAGAAATAAGATTGGCTATTGAAGATAGGAGACAAATAAATGAAAAGCTAGAAGAAAAAGAACTAAAATACTTAGGGTTACCAAGAATCATTTTGAAATATCCAATCATATGGTTGTCATGTGTCAGGAAGTCAACTGAGTAAATAGTGAACTTGCAAAGAAATTAGATGATATTTGTGAATTGAGAGAAGAAAATGAAAGATTAAGGAATGAAGTGAAGATTTGAAACAATAACATAATGAGATGATAAAAGAAAGCTGAAGAAAGTACTAAAAGAATGCATGAATTTATAAATAGTCAAATAAGACTTGATATTAGTACTAGTTTAGGTTATACTGAGTAGGGAGAGTCATCAAAACAAGTCAAAAAAAATAATTTCTCTACAAATCCAAAGAAAAAGAAGCTCTCATGTTATCATTGTGGAAAACTAGGTCACACATCAAATGTCTATAGAAGCAAAGAAAATGGTATTCCTAAATCCACCCCTAATTGATGGTTATTGTTATAACTGTAATAAGTAGGGACATCAAGCACATGAGTGTAGATCAAATTTGAATAAGTCACATGAGAAACACTACATGGAAAATAATTTTTGTACTTGCAACATGCATGGATATATCATAGGAATGCAGGAAAAAGATGATGCAAGTCTAGAAATTGAAACAAAAGGTAATGCATATACTTGGGATTACAATACTTGGGTTAATTGCACAACATGTTGTAGATATTGTCATATTAAAGCTAACTACATGAGAATGCACTGGAGAGGAAAATATCAAAATTAGATAAATTCTTGAACGACATGTTTGCACTGTCATAAGGTCGGTCATATAAGTAAAGATTTTAGAGACCGAGTAACAGAACCAAGTATTGATGCAAATGAGAAAACCATTGAAGGAATCATGCAAATGAGGAACCAAATATGGAGAAGAGAAAAAAATGACAATGATGGAACAAGTACAACTATCAGTGCCACCTCATCCTTTGGATTAGGTGATCTCACCACTTCCACCTAAGAAAAATCAAGTATGGAACTAAATTTCAATTGGTTATATCTTACAATAGTTCTGTATATGTATTGTGTGAATAGAAAATCAATATGAAATAAGATGCACTAGGTAGTTATATTTTTTGAGTTACAAACATGTAAAGTTGGTTAAGGTGTACCAAGTAAGAAATTTCTAGTCGATGAAAGGGTTAGAGACAATTGAGTTACATAGTCAACTCAGCATTGATAGTATTCATCGAGATGAGGTATCTATTGAGTTAACTGGGTGATTTGATTATTAACCGAGTTGTAGCTAGAAAATCATTTAATGCACTGAATAAGGTTTTTAGTTTTTTATTCACTAGAAATGAACTCATTTGTTTACACAACATTCAAGAGAAAACTACAGTGATTTGAGAGAGATTTGAGAAAAGTGTTTTCAAATATTTCACAGAGATTTGAGCACATTATGAAAAGTAAGAGACCAATTCAAGTAATTTTGCAAATAACTGAGATCTCTACACATAGTTTATCAAAAGCCCTAAATTTGGAGTCATGATGATATCATCTTCTCGAATAGTTCAATTAGAGAAAGAAAAGGGAAATAAGGTAACTTTGATCAAGAACACAACCTACATAGAGCCCCACTACAAAATTCATCTGGAAGTTGTAGCTCAACCCAATGACAAGGGTGTGTTCTCCTCAGTATTGCCTAGGGTTCTACTCATGAAATATGTTAGGTCTTTCATCCACTATAAAATCAACAAAATAGGTGACCTAGAGCTCTAGTCTACTTACCAAGAGCTTTGCACTGATGGAAAACTGAAGGAAGAGAACAAACATTTGGAGGTCAAAGGGATAACCAATTCTCTATATCTTCTGAAAGAATTCAAAACATAATGCATTTGAATAGTGTTAAGTTGAGTACATGAAGGAAAGCTATGGATAGATGAACTAATGAAAATAATGAAGGATGTTATACACATGGTTACCAGGTATCCCATGAATGACAATGCAAAAGTCCTAAGACACCTGATAAAGAACAAAGTTGAGAAGCTACGGGAGTTGAATGAAATGAAAGAGGCATGAGGATAAACACTATTAGTGACCTTGAAATGAGATTCAATTCATATTTCAATGCATACAAGATATTCCAGTCAAGTAGACTGAATAGCATTGCATGTGGAGCAGTCGACATAACACATAAAATTGTTAAGAAGGGTTTGTAACTCAACCTAGCTAAGTTGATGTTGAGACAATTGGAAGACAACATGCGAACCATCAGAGCAGTAAGATCATATACTTGAACTTTTTTTCCATTATTGGTATTTACATTATTCTATTTGTAAAACTATTTTCCCTGAATCGGTAATGTAGAATGGGATGTCAATTGACTAGTTATTGTGCAAATACGTGAATTTATTAGAAACTTAGATGAGAATTTTGTACCAGTTATGGAGGATTATTTTGGACAATTCAAGGAGAGAATGGAGAGAAGAACAAGGATCCCAATATAGCTAGTAGATAAATACAAGGATTACATTTTTTCTGGTGGACACTGACACCACCCTAATTAAAGTTGTTGAACCAATGTCATCTTGCCTACCTCCCATAGAATATGAAATCAACATTGAATAAGATACCAAATGTATCAAGGCTTTACTAGTTGAGCCTAAGGATAAAGATGCTACACGGTTTAGAACATTTGAAGAGGGAAAATCTATAATTAAAATAGGATTGGTTGTAGAAAAGATTGGAAGGAAAAAGGAGAAAATGGTCAAAAATCTAAGTAAAAAATTCAGTGTAACTGATGAAGATATTGAAAAATAATTTGATGAGGAAACCAAGGAAATGACATCAATGGGTGGAGATACTGATGAAGAGGCCACCAATTCCAATGACCATGAACAGGCGGAGCCTCCTAAGGCTACAAAAGGTAAATGTAAACATGTTGATACCTCAATCTAGACTAGGACAAGGTAAAAAACTAGTAGTGACCACCTTTGAAGAAAGGTGTTGCAAAGATAACAAGGCCAACACTGACTCACACTTATGAGAAGAGAAAAAAAAAAAAAAGGTCACCAATGAGCTCCCAAAATAAAAAAGGAGAAGGAAACTAATTAGAGAAAAATATGACATTGATTTAGAAGATGAGGACATTGATCAATTTCATGTTGTAGTGAATAAAGAACCTCAAACAATTGATGAAGTTGCAGAAGGAATAAAGAACATTGGAAGCATTTCTACTTCTAGGGTTAAGAAGTACCCTACTATGAGCACTGAGGGTCAAGATAAGCTAGAGGAAGCCATAATGTGTATGATGATAAATTTTGAAAAAGGTCCAGTTGAGTTTGAAAGAAGCACACCAAAAGAGTTATATGACAAAGTATCTACTAGGAGGACATATGCACTTCAAACTGAGAAGAGGATGAGAGAAAGGTCACTAATTTTTGTAAGATTTGACTTCTCTAATTTTAGACATTAATGAAGCCGCGAAAAAATATGCAAGTATATTTTTTATGAAGGCTAGGGTATTTAAAATTCTTCAAGGAAAACTACAAGAGGTAGATGATGAGAGTAGAAATATATGGACTAAACTCCTAAGTATAGTAGAGAAAATTGAGGTGATTGCATATGCAGTTAATACTGAGCAACCTCAACTGAGCTTAAAAGAAAGAGGACTAATCAATGTTGAGGATGAAACAATTCATATCTCAGATACATAGCAACATAAGGAGGAAACTTATGCAAAAGACTTCATAACTATTGTTTATAATGTTATGGAAGGGATTGCAGAGATTTCAACAACATTAGGGAATGAGGAAATATTGATTGAAGATATAATAGAAGGATTACCCATGGAAGAAGCCAAAGAATATGAGGTAATAACTGATGCTAATGAGAACCTTGGTGAAGAAGAATAAACCAAGGTATCATGTGCAATGGTACTAGGTAACTTGACTATACTGGTACAAGATATTGATATAGCAATTGAGAAACAAACTAAGGAATCTCCACCCAAGAAAGGAACATATAAAACTAAAGATAAGGATGAGGAGACTAGTAAAGAGACCAAGCATAGTGGTGAAGCACCCACCAAGACACTGATGTCATAGGCAATGCTCAGGGAACACAAGTAGAGACAATGGTAGACACTTCTAATACCTACACTAGGTCATAAGCCCTTGCACCACAAATTGTAGAATCAACAACTGGGAAGAATAAAGAGCAAGAAAAATCCACTGATCCACCTAAAGTAAATCTAGAGCACGAGACTAAATTTTCCATTGCACAATCTCTGATATCTAGTGTGCAAGATAAGAAGAAAAAGAGGAAGTGAAAAAGAAAGGGTCCAGTCACACTTGATGAGATAATATAAATACCAGCATGGGACTCAAAGAAACTTGACCCTTAAGCTCTTTAGAAATATGGAGAGCTATGCACCTGAAAGGAAGCTCAAGAGAAGGTGAGGAAAGAACACAAGAATACCAAGGTGCTAGAAGATATAACAAAAATATTAATGCAAGTTTCTTCTGAGGTCAATATAGATTAAACTACTACAATCATTGACCAACTTGCACTGCTCACTGAGACCATCAATGGACCAACTAATAATATCAAGAAAATGATTGAAGAAAGAGAAAAAAAGAAAGATTCAGTACAAGCTAACTGAGAAGATCATCGAAGCATTGATAGTAAATAAGGTAAACCTTTCAGAGGCACTAACCAAATTAGAAAGCATTATACACAAGGTTATTACAATTTTGAAACACTTATGTACTATGGACTATTTCACTATTGAGGTTAGTGAAAAGATAAGGAAACTAGATGAAGATTTAAAGAATAGTGCAACTAGTCCCACAACTGAGAAACATGCATTTTAAGTACATTATTCAAAGGTTAAACACATTCAATGGTTAAGACTAGAATTGAGAAAGGAAGACGACCGAATACAAGAACAGGTAACCGAGCTACATGATGAGTTACTACTGCATTTAGAAGTGATATAGAAACATGTGAAAAAGAAAAAGAAATTGATTGCCACTCCCAAGACATCAGTCACAAAAAATATTTTTGACATGCATGGACAAGTGGGTTTAGCAAAGATTGATCTAGAAAATCTCAAGGAGGAATGGGAAAACCTCATGGAAAATCTCAAGAAAACCCACCCGAATGTTTTTGACAAATTATAAGTAATTATTTTGAACTATTCTCAAAAAAGGGGAAAATATATCTATATATACCAAGAGCATTTTCAAATGGGGAGTTCACACACGTTATATATTGTTTGGTTTGTAAAATTTTCAAACTTTAATAGTTGGCATACATATATAAGTTTTTGATACTAATGCCAAAGGGGGATAATATTACTCCTAAATGGATTAATACTTTTGATTAGTATTCATCTGTACAGTTGGTAAATAGAGCAAGATAGTTCAGTCAGTTATAACTACAAAGTAGTCACCCAGCATAGATATTACTAAGTACAATAGTCACCAAGCACATAGGATTACCGAGTGCCAGTATAATACCAAACCAGAGACACACCATTTACCGAGTAATCAAGAGTTCAGATAAAAGTTTGAAGTGACACATAGCTCAAGGTGAACAAATTTGTTTTGAGCTAGAAAATAATTTACCAAGATCAAGGTGAATATTTAATATAGATGTAATCATTTAATGACTGATGATTCCGATGTAAAGATGATCTATGTTAATCATTAGAACCATTGATCTTAGGTTTTCTAAGATAGTGATACAAAATAAAATGTGATGTGAACCCTAACATAGATTCCAAATGATGTCCAATAGATTCCCTCAGGTTTGCAACAACAAATTCTCCAAGACTAAGAATCACAACTAAAAACACTAAAACTAGAAAACATGAACAAAATATGAATATACTAAAATGAAGATATTTTTTTGGTTGATACAAGGTTGCCAACAACCCAAGGATTCTCTTACATAAGAAACCCAATGTAAGAAGAAAGATATTTTCTTTCTTTGATGTTGTAAGAAGAATCCACACCATCAGAAAAAAAATAAAATAAAATCTAATCATAGAACTTCATTTTGATCTTCAGATTCCTAACCCTCAAGGATGACAAGATGAATATACAAATACCAAATCTCTAACTCTACTAATCAGATCTCCAAACCCTCTACAGTGCAACATACTATCTATAAAACTCACTAATAAGGCCAAATAGATATGAAACAAAATAGTGCATTGGATTTTCACTCTCCTTCTCAAAATCTCCACACAACTTCCCCAACTCAATTCCATATCCACCACACATCCAATTACTCTCAAATATCAGATCATCAACAAAAAGGAACTCATGTATTCTACCACCTCTATTTATCATCTACAAATCCTTAGTAAAAAAAAACAACTCCAGCAATCCTATCTTTATCTTCACTTTTAGAAAATCCATCCCCAAGTCCAAGAACCAATTCCTTCCAAAGGAAATCTGCTCTATCTTCCAAACCTTCTCTACAATAAAAATCATATCTCCACAACCAATCATATTGGCATCAACAAGGTAACTCAAATGCTTACATTTACTTCCATAAGGTAATCTTTGCAATATGTTAGCATTAAATTGAACACTTCAGTCTGCAACCCTTCACTCACAAAAAGCTCATACAAAGCACTATCATACTACTCAGTTCAATAGTATCATAAAAACCACACTATCTACAACCAAATTTTCATCAATCATCACAACAAGATCACCAGATCCAATGATAGGAAATTTTTTCTCAATTACAGGAAAGTAACTCTCCTCAACCTTACCAACCAAAGTATCTCACTTACCTTCTACCTCAACAATTTTCATCATAATTCTATCTTCATTAGAACTATGTGATGCAACCATAGGAAGTTCACCCAAAGGAACCTCATAATCAGATACATCTATGATACCAAGGTACTCATCAACTTTCTCGTCATATCTAGTCAACTAACTAAGTAACTCATCAATAACTCTTTTTCTTCATGCAAAGGCATCTCAAAAGAAAGAACACTCACTAGTATACTTTTCTCTACAATCTCTACCTTTAATCCAGCAAGGTCCTCAAGGCCTTCACCAAGAATTCGTTCCTCTACAAAATTCACATCAGAAACATCTCCTATGCCTTCATCAATGCCAAGTTTAGCAAAAAATTATAGAGAATCCTCTTTTTGACAATAAAATCTCCTCTGCAACTCCATCTTTATTTTATCCACTTATCTCTTCCACTCAATCATACAAACTCTTATCTCTTCTCGCTTTCATTCTTCAAATTTCTCCACCCTGTGAATTCAAAGAATCCACTAAATGGAAAATATCATATTCCTCTTTCTCTTCTTATACATATGCTTAGTCCTCTTCATGAACATCTCCTCTCTCCTAAGGTGCAATAACCTCACTTCAATGGTCAGATTGCAAGAATTCAATTACCTCTCTATCGGTGATCTATTAAAAACCTTTGTAATCTAATTTGAATTGGTGATCTATCCACCAATAAGATAAATGAAAGAACACAACTTATTCCAAGGTTTATGACCATCAGAAACAATAGTTACTCTCTTAACCATATCACACAAATCCACACCAACCATATATCAGATTCACTTTCTGCCACCCTACAATAAACTCTTCATCGATTTAAAAGATTAGTAACCAACATCTATCACACCAAGATCCACAGCTCACTCATATCATGCAGATGAATCAACCTTGTAGTAGAAAATCCCTTTTGACCACCTTGCACAAACCCTTCTCTAATGCTAGTCAAATCTACACTTTTTCACTTCACAAATAACACACTATAACCATCACAAGTTCAGACAGTATGATTCACATGACTATAGGATCAAACAAGCTCTAATACCATCTGATGTAGTCAAGGATAGAGGAACCAAGATTCATTTATCCAATCCTTGTAGCCAGAGACTCCAAAATATAAATTAACCTTCTCAAATCCATATGAACACACAAATGAACATCCAAAATGAACCTTCATTCATTCACATTATTAGAAAATCAAGATTTACATCAAGTCTGTCTGCAACATGCAACTTACATACATTCAGAATGCATTCCTAAGAATCTCCCAATTATAGAGATTCATACTAGATGAGAATCTCCAAGAGGTTACTCTGCTAAAGAATCTATAAACTATTAAACATAAACCACAATATATATAAATCATAAGCCACAAGTTGGCGTAGAACAGTTTCACATTCTACAAGAATATGAAAATATATTAAAAATATAGGTTTGGACCTAAATCATAAAGATCTCCTTTAGATTAATAAACAATAATGTGCAATCCATAAGATAAGTCAGCCACAACCCAAAGGTCATCAAACAATGTGCTAGATAAGTTCACAAATCACAAAGATCCATCGCAATATCCAACAACCAAATACTAGATGATAATGTAAAGAGCAATAGGTCCAAGCCAAGAATCCAAGATATATCTACCAAGAAATAACATAATGTGATGCAAACTGAAACATAGATTCTACATGATGTCCATAAGATTCTGTCCAGTTCATAGCAACAAATTCTGCAAGATTAAGAACCATAACTGAAAACATTAAAAATCACAAAAAGGAATAATCTTTGAACAAACAGAAAGAAAAATATTTTTTAGTTGATTTAAGATTGATAAATGACCCAAGGATGCTCTTCCATGACAATGGTAAACCTATTGTATCCTCAGGAATTCATGTACCTCCCTTTCCCTCTCCAAACCTTATGAAGTGACCAACAACATATTTTTAGACTTCAAGAGGAAGGATGTATCCCCCCATCCAATGGTGAAGGCTAAACATATTTACTCCTTCATCATTGATAGTGAGGATATCTTCAATCATGTTAATTCGTGCTAGAATGTTATGTATGATCCTCCCTTTTGCTAGAAGGTCTTTTAAAGGAATTGGGCTAATATTATGGAGCCCAAAAGGAGGTACCTTATGTGGAGGTTCCTTCTTCATTGGGGTGGCTAGAAGAAGTTGAGTCCCACTTTTGGTCAAAAAGCAGAAGTGTTTTCCCTTTCTTTCAAATTTCCTCTCAATTGATGTCTAAAATTCATTAACTTCGATATTGAATCTCAAAAAAATTTAGAAATATAAAATGTAGTTCTCGATGTCTACTTTTCAAATATGTAACTTATTTAAATACCCACATGGTGTAAATTTATTTTTAGTAGGAATTTTAAAAAACCATGTTTTCAAAATGCATGTTTCAGGACCATACAATAGGCATGTACGACCACCATATTTTGACCTAAATAAATGATTTTTTGCAAATCCTTCTGGAGAAATATACTTAAGAAATCAAAAATTGATTATCATTTTTTCCTTATTTTTTATTGAATATATTTTTTAATGACTATAAAACACATTTAAAAAAAATCTCCTGTATGAGCACCATAATTTGATGAAAAATTCATATTTCTTCAAAAGAAAAATTCAAGAGAATTGTATGTAGATTGATGTCATATAATTTATTTTCCGAAACACTTAAAAACAAAAAAGGTTATTAAAATTTTATTGAACCTCACTATTTTACATCTAGGTACCATTTTTAACTAATAAATAATGCAAAAATAGTAAAAAATAATCATATCACTATAAAATTTACATTTTTGAAATCACAACAATGAAAATTCTAATGAGTTTTTGTTTCATAAAAAAATACGATTAGGAAGGCCATAAAAAATTATTACAAGGCAGAAATCTGGCATTCCAGTGGCTTAACCAAATTTTTGGAGGTCAAGGCACAGGCTTGGTTCCACCAAGCCTAAACCAACCCCATTTTCAAATGAAACCTAGGGCAAATGTGTGTTTTCTACTCATGTCATAAGAAATGGGTACTCATTATTTAAAATTCAAAAAATGGGCAACTATTTCTTAAACTAAAAAATTGGCCTTTAAATTGCATTTCTAGTCATTAAAAAACAAAGAAAAACAAGAAAAAAAACAGAAATGGGCACCCGTTTTTAAACGGGTACCCATTTTGAAAAAAATACGCACCCATTTTTTGAATTTTGGATCAGGTGCCCAAACCTAAATCGGGTGGCCATTTTTTGAAAATAGGTGCTCGTTTGAGTGACATCTTCCAATTCTACAAGACTTCTCCCGAATTGGAACCCAACTTCTTGCACTTATCCATTGATTACACCTAAACAAACCAAATGGTGACTTCAACATTTTTCATCTCTGCGGAACCCCTTAACCTCACATCATTTTTTTAGCGCTTATTTGCTAGGAAGTGTGGAACAACTTTGGTCTAATCATTAATGGTAATATAAGAACTTTAGTGATTACATTTAGATATATCTAGAACCTTAGGAAGAATGTAAATATCTTTTGGTCTATTCTTTGTGTTGAAATCTTGTGGCTTATTTGGAAATTTAAAAATGATAATATTTTTTTGTTAAAGATATAAATATTACATAATGTCTAAGGAGACTCATCTTCCACAATATTGATGTCCAGGTCTTAGTTATAATTAAATTGATCAAGAAAAAGTTTGGAGACCTTCTATAGGGTGGTTTAGTCAGGGTCTTCAGAGAGGATATCTCACATGGTCACACTTAGACTAGAAGGATAGAGGAAAGGAACCTATTTGATGATGCCTTGTAGTACTTCATGTCATATTTAAACAAGTAGCAAGAGAAAGTTATAGCTATGCCAATTGTACCATTTCTAGATATTATTCTACAAGATGTGGGAGAATTAGTGGTTGTTGTTTCATTAGAAGTGATTCTAGCCACAAATTATCCTATAGCTAATATAGTTCTCTTGTATAGGAGGACAAAGTTCTATAGTGGATGGAAGGTTCTCTAGAACATATAGCTTGGGTTGATAGGAAGGGAAAAATGAAAATCAGATGACATGAGATGATCAATTGATGTACTTGATTATACTTTAGAATAGTTTTCTTCTTTTTTATATACTTTTGTAAACTGTAGTGTAATCTTGTGTTATGAGGTCTCTAATTCCCCAAACCTCTCCAATGCATATGGTTTGAAAAAAAAGGTGATATGGATGTACTAGTTTACTACTTATAATTGTTAGAGATAAAAATGAAAGATAATGTAATAGAAATATAATTCATATAGCTTTTAATGTTTTATTTTATTTTAAAATAGTATTTATTGATATTAATTATTTATTTTTTTCCTAATATTTAAATAAATATGTATATCTAGTTATTTAATTCATTAGTTTTTTATTCTATCATTAAATAAAATTTTCATTTAATTAACTATTTGATTAATTAATTACTTATTTTTTCTTTTCACATTTTGAAATTTTATTTTTCAATCTTTTAATCTTCACCTTTGATTTTCTTTGTTAAGTTCTATAAAAGAATACATATCTTCCTCATTTGAAAAAAATTAGAATCAATTTAATACAAACATATCTATCTTGGGCAGATATTTCTATCTTCATCATTATTTTCCCATCATCATCATAGCTTTTCACTTTTGAACATCATAATATAACATATTGCATAATAATATTATAATATTATATTTTAATTTTTTATAATTGAGCATAACACCAACCATGACATTATGGTAGTCAATTGAAAAAGTATTATATATTATGTATTTTATATCTAATAATCACATCTTAAATTATATTAAATTCATATCATTGCCATAAGAAATAAATCACATACATTGCTCTTTAAAGTACATAAGAAATAAATTAACATGTAAATAGATTTTTATTAAAGAACAAATTAAAACATAACTTTACTTATATACTACATGGTTTTTTTTTCCCAGTCAAGCTCTACAACTTCCCACCCAATCTCACTTTTCAAACTACAGGCTCCCATGCCCGCCTCCCCTAGGGAGAATAAGCCCCCCTGGCTGATCCCCCTACTGGTCCTGATGGACCCCATGTTGTTCTTATGAATACCTCTATCATGGGCCCAGCGGTTGAGTCAACTCTGGAGACCCAAAAAGTGTCCTCTTCTGCCGACGCCCCCTTTTCACCACCAAAACCCAATTGGAAAGGGGCCCTTATCAGAGACGTTCAACAATCTTTAGAGGCTCTCCTGGTGGACTTCATTCACACTAAGGAAGGCATTGAACTTTCACTTTCGAATTCCGTGGTGAATAGAATGATGGTAAATTTCTAGTTGGCCCTGGTAGGCCGATTCTTTAACTTTCGAACTATCATCAAAATGGTTCTAAAATGGGTGTCAAACCAGTGGAAGATCAAAGGTTCTACCCTTATATCTGCTATGTTGGGTGGGCTATTTCTATTTAAATTTACCACCCTTCAAGATCTGACCTTTGTTCAATCATGAACATGGGTCTATGGGAAGCACTTCTAGGCCCTTGCAAAATGGAAAGCCAGGTTCAACCCAACAACGAAACTGACCAGAATGGCCCCAGTTTGGGTCTGTCTCCCTGGCCTCCCACTAGAATATTGGGATAAGAAAGTTTTCCAATGGATAGGTGACTCCTTTGGCACATTTATCACTACTAACCAGGTGACCTGCTCTAAATCCAGGCTGGTTTTTGCTAGGATCTATGTGAACATCACCCTGAACAAAACTCTACCCAAATTTTTCATTTTGAAATCTAAACTGGGTAGATTGACCCAAGCATTGGTGTATGAGAACACTACCCTATTTTTCTAGAACTATGATAATAGAGGTCACTCTAGTGACACTTGCAAGACCTCCCAGTTAGGAACCAAAAAAGGGAACAAGGATAAAGGAACGACTGAGGTTCCACCCTTGACAGAAGAAGTGGAAAAGGAGGAGAGTAGCCCACCCTTGGTGGCTAATGAGATAGAAATTCTAGAAAAGGAAAATGTGGTGCTTGAGGAAGGTGAGATCGCTCCCCCTCTAGAAAATGAAGTGGGGAACTCTGTTAGCACCTTGAAAAAATTTCATGGCTCTAGCCCTTTTCTTCTGGTCTCTGCAGTTACTTTCAAGTCTGTGGCATAAACCCTTAGTTCAAGTTTTCAAAAATGTAGTCATTCAATGAAAAACCCTTTGTAATGCCCTGGCCCTGTTCTATTTTAAAGTTACTTTTTCAAGCCACTTAAAAGTCTTTTAACGCATGTGCTTATTTGTTTCCCCCTTTGTTGCATGATCGCGTGAATCTTTTTTATGTTATGCGATCTTGAGAGTAATGTTTTTGGGCCCTTTTTAATAATTGCTGATTTGCCTAAGTCTCCCAGGATAATTTTTCCTAAGTCTACAAGCCCAGCGGTGCTTTAATTTTTCCTAAGTCAGTGCCTTAATATTTCCTAATGTTTTGGCTTAATTTTCCTAGGCCCGGCACTGACACCATGTTCATCCTACGGTTGTCATAAGTTTGCAAGGGCTTTGTCAGAGGCTTGTACTTTTGTGACGACCGTTGATTCATTTCCATGATGTAACACTTCAGATAGGTGGGTCTGATTGCCAGATGATTTTTATGTGCCACAGTGTGCTGAGTTGGCAGTCTCCTATTGGTCCATGAGGTAATGACTTGGCACTTGTCAGTGGGACCTAGTTTTCAGCTTGTCAGAGGGTCTTGAAATTTGTAGAGAATCAATGACGGGTGTGTAATCTGATGGGTTTTTTCTGACACATGCGAACTTAAGATAGTCATTGATCTCTTTCAGTGTCAGAGGGTTGTCAAGGAAGGTTAAGATTCTTCATCTGACAGTTGTCTCATGAGCTAGAGGAATCTTGGAGGTCTATGTGAAGATGAGACAGCCGTCGATCTTCTTGATCCAGGCCACATGAATTTCCTCAGTCTTTTGGTAGTTTGGATAAAGTTTTGGTGGTCTGACAAATTTCAGGGGTTTTCGCTCATTCGAAAGGAAAAGTGGTGGTGTTCCAAATAATTTGGCAATTCAGCAAAGAAAGGTCGCACGGTCACTAAATATTTTAGCGGTGACTTAAAGTGTTCTGCGAACTGGTGAAAACCTTTAGTCCCCAGTTCGCTAAATAAAGACCGAGATTAAGTGTTTCCTTTATTTGCCAGTTCTTAGAGTTAAATGGTGGGTCATAATTTCATTGCGCGAAAAAGGAAATGCCTTGTCACATGTTCACTAAGAGTTAACCTGAACCTAGTAGTTGAGTTAAGACATAAAGACCGTAAAAAGGAGGGATCGGACGGTCACGACTTAAAGATAGCTCAGATTCAAATATAGACCGCCGATTTGCTCTTGGCACTATGAAACTAGCCATTTAGATTCAAATTCAAATTTTTGAAGGTTTTCCAGCAATAGGAAGGACTAAAATTTATTGATCATGCGATCAGATCTAGTAGAATTGGTTTTGCTGACTAATTGCAGGGGTTTGTACTATGTTTTTATTGCTCGAGGCATGTTGCAGGTGGCCAAAAGGGTTGACAAATTTGGGATTCCATGATTTGCAGTACTTTCCCAGAGATCTATCATAAGTGCAAATCTTTCCCAAGCATGGCAGAGTGGTTTTCATCCTCTGTAATAAATTCTTGATTGTTTTAGTTGATCTGGTGGGTTAAACCCTAACCCTAGTCATTCGTAGCTTGTTGCAACCTATTTTGGGTTTCCAAGATGACTAGTGGTGGTATATATTGTAGGATTTTTGACTTAGTGGGGGTTCCAAAACTTTCTTTTTGGTCCCTGATTATTGATGTTAATTTACTAAGTAGGGAGAGCTTGGATTTAGGGTTTTTTGCCATGTATTTTGTTGTTTGATAATGTATTGATCCTGCAAATTTTAATGAGAATACATTTGGATTCCAATCTCATGTTTGTGTATGTCTTATTATTTTGTTCTTGAGCTCATATATGTTAATTTCACAAAGTGGGTTATCATATGGTAAATAAAGAGTATTTTGAGATTATCTTTGAGTTCCTAACAAAGTTAGGATTAAAGTCTTTCAAGTAGTTTCAGTGAGTTCATGGCTAGATAAGCATTTGATGTCCTGATATGTGAGTGTGAAGGATAATAGGCAAAGCACTTATCCTGAATTCAAGTGTGTTTGAGTTAGGGTTGAGTTGATATATGTTATTAGGTGACTCTTTGCCCTTGGTTAAGGCACTAGTCCATTCTCTGGAGGTTGTTCATCATTAGTCACACACACACACATTTAAATGATAAAATCTTTCAATCAGTTAGTAAAGGACATAGTTGTATAATATTTTGGACTCCTTTGGAGAAGTGAGACAAGGGTACACCCACCTGAGCATTAAGGCTCAAAGTGTAGGAGGATCTCATTTTTGATCCTTGTTAATTGGCCCTCTTCCTTGTGGACTTTGGAGTGGTGATAGAGTCAAAGTTATATTAAAGTTATCCATCAAAGTATAAATCCACAAGTTGAAGATCAAAGGGAACTACCAATAAAATGGCGACTATGGTAGGGAGGGTCTAGAGATAAAGTTTTCAAAGTGCACTCTTGTTTTCCTATTGTATTTAGTTAAAGGATTTCCCACTTTGGTGGGTGGTGACTCAAGAGGTTAAAACCAGTGTCATAAGTTGATCATGGAAAAAAGGAGGAATACTAGGTCCTTTGTCAAGAAAAATCTGGAGGTTACTCTGGAACAATTGCCTAGACAGGAGAAGAAGAGTTGGATAAGAAGAAATGGTGAGTCTACTAGTGCTCCCATAAGAGAACAAAGAAAGACCAAAGGTAGAGAACCACATGTTTCCTAAAGTGAGGAAGGTTCACAAGATAGAGTTTCTAGATCAGATCGTGGTTGCTCTGAAGATAAATTTTATGATACCCCAGAGGCTATATTTCAAGACAAGGGTTCATTTCCTGCAGGTCGGGATGAACAAGCCAGAGAGATGGGTTTTGAGATTGATTTAGATCTTGATGAGGATAATTTTAGAAGGGAGCCCATGAGACCAAGGCAAGTCCATTTCCCATATTAGCATCATACTGATGTGGAGGTGTCATCAAGCTCTGAAGATAACATGATAGATCCACATGACCTAAATGTACTCAGGTTGTAGTTGGCAGAGTAGGATGCCATATACAAAGGGTTACAAGAGGAGAGAGAGGCTGAAAAAGTAAATGCTCTAATGGAGAGGTAGTCTCTTTTAAGAAAAATTAATGAAATGAAGGAGAGAAACAAGATGCTTGCTTCTACTCCTAGGGTGTTGCAACATGATGTTTTTGGTGATCTTGAAGCTCTAAGAAGTGAGTAGGAACGCTTGTTGCAAGACCATGAGTTTGATGAAGAAGGCCCTGTGATTAGACAAGTGCAAAGTTATGCTCCTTTGCCTAAGGATAAGAATGGACATGAGATCACTAGGCCTACTATAGTTATTAATGAAAAAGGAAAGCAGAAGATGGTGGGTGTCCAAATAAGAAAACCAGTGACAATACTAGGGATCCCACCACCTAGATCAAATAGGGAGACAAAGATAGAAAGAAAAAGAAAATATGATGAAGCTCTTGCTCAAGAGTTGGAAAGAGCTGAAGTTGATGTTGCTATTGTAGAGAAAAGAAGAAAGATCCAGTTCTTGAAGGCTTCATCAGCTAATGTTCATGGCCCTTATGCTACTGAACTAGGTATGCCATCTATGAACACTACTGTTCCACTTAGCAATGCTACTACTAGTAATCTAATTCCTAATGTATCTACCAAATCATTTCTTGATCTTAATAAACAGTCAAATGTGCAAGTGGATTGGATTGTAGATGAAAATAATAATTCTAGTGGGAACACTAGTTTAGGATTTCAAAGAAGACCTATGCAACTAGAAGGCTATAGGCAAATTAGTTTTGATGGGATACCAGGCTACCCGAATGCTTTTCCAAATAATATAAGAGATAAGGTACCTAAGTTTTCTGGTAATAATGCTATTAGTTGTAAGGAGCATCTTAGGTTATTTGTTGATATGCTTAATGATTACTAGGTAGAGCATGAGGATGTAGTCATGAAATTGTTTGTTCAATCTTTAATGGAGGATGCTAGAGAATAGTTTAAGAGACTTCTTGATAAATGTATTGATACTTGGGCTTCCTTTGAGAGATGTTTTAAAGAATAGTATGGTGATAGGCCTAATGCTAGTTTCATGTTGAATGAATTCAATACCATAAGGAAAAATCAGAATGAGTCTGCAGTTGAATTCAACATGAGATTTCAAAAGGGTATGCATAAGTTATTCTGAGTTATGCGGTTAGATGACAATGTCTGTCTGACCACATACTTCAATGCATTTGATGAAAAGATGGGATATTTGTTGAGGGATAAGGAACCAAGAACTCTTAGAGATGCTTTCATAATTTCTATCAATATTGAGAACAATATGAAGATATCAAGGAAGTTGGGTGGGAAAATAGATGACCCTAAGTTGTTTGGGGACAAGAAATACAAAAAAAAAAATGATAGGAATGCTAGAACTAGGAGGCAAGAAGAAGATAAATTGGATAAGGTGCTCAGTGCATTGAAAGATTTGAAGGCACCTACAAATAGGAACATCAGTGCTCCTACCAATGAGAGGCCTCGGTTCAACAACAACTTCAATAAGCATAATAGATTGCAGAACTAACCCTACAACACCCAATGGAAGGATGGCAAGCCTATTGTCCCTGCTGCAAGAGGAAACAATGACAGAGGTGTCCTTGACCCTCTACAAAAAGCTTCAATAAATGTCATGGAGGACATACCTTGGTGTGTTGCATGCCAGTCCCCTCATTCTGCAGAGCATTGTGTGGTTGTACATTCTACGGCTGCAAATCAAAATTGTGGCAATGAGGAGATAGATCAAGAAGAAGGTCAGGATGATATTGGATGCAACATGGCTACTTCATATCTAGGATATGAAGATGATTCTAATTTTGATGAAGAAGCAGATGTAAATGTGAAGAGACACAATCAATCCCTTTTTCATCAAGAGGTTTTTTCTAATAGTGAAGACATTAATAAGAAGACTTGTAACATGAACTCTTCTTCTGAGCTAGTAAATTTGAGAAGACCTTCTAGAGAAGAGATGGATAGGATTACTATAGAAATGATTTCCCAAGTGCAAACTAGAGGTATGGTGGCAAGGGGTACAAATCGGAAAGCTACAGGAATGTTTATAAAGAGTACCAACTTCGAAAAGCCTGATGAGAACAAATCAAAGGGTGATCATATGGTCAAATTCAAGAATGTAAAAGGTAAGAATTGTGAGCCTAAGGGAGTTGGAGTTGAAATATTTTCTAGTGAGATTGAGAAGCCAGTTAACGTAGTGACTAAGAATGAAAAGATGAGGATGGTCAATACACCTAATATATCAGACAAACAAAGATATGTTATCTATATTGTCCCAAATTACAGTTAAGGTTCCTTTGTCAGAATTGTTGAGGATCCCTGAACACAATGATAGAGCTATTGTATGGGTAGATAATGTTCATAATAATGATGTTTCATGCAATGGGTCTCAAGATAAAGCTTTGAAAGGTGTTGCTACTCAGAGAATTGTATATCAAATTCCTCCTATATATTTGGACAGTTCTATCAATGCTAGCCTTGAAAACATTGATCCATTGTTTTTAAGTGTCCTTGTGAATGGAATGAAATTAACAAATTGTATGATTGATAGTGGTGCCTCTAATACTATTATGCCTTTTAAAATTATGGAAAAGTTGGGCCTTAAAGTTGATATAGTTCAAGGTAGATGTTGTGCAATTGATCAGAGGGAGGTACCGGTTACTGGGACTATCAATGCAATGCCATATAGGTTGGTAGCATATCTAGAGAAAGAGTTAACAATGAGTGTTTTGGTGGTGGACATCCCTCCTCATTATGGGATGTTGCTATTTAGAAGGTGGAGTGCTACCATGGGTGGAAGTTTACAGTGTGATCTGTCCTATGCCACTATCAAGATTGATGATCAATTTGTCAAGATTGAGAGAGAACCAAGAGTATGCCACATGATTGAGAGAAATATTGATAATGAGACTACATGTTTTGTGGATACTGATATTAATGCTTTTAGGGTAGAGATCGCTATGCTTGAGAAGGAACTTATTTTGTCACCTATCTCTGTTGAGGTAAGTGTTAATTCTGTGAAGGGTGATTTGTGGGTAATGTACTTTAATGGTGCAAGTTCCAAGGATGGAGTAGGAGCAGGTATTTTACTTATTTCTCCTGATGGAAACACCTACAAATTTTCTTTCACATTGAATTTCTTTTCTACCAACAATATAGTAGAATATGAGGCATTTTTGTTAGGACTGAGGTTGGCACAAAAACATGGTATTAAGTGCTTAAGTGTGGTTGGTGATTCTAAATTAGTGGTGTCTCAAGTTAGGTCAGTATATGCTTCCAAGAATAAGAGGTTGAAACAATATAGGAATGCAGTTTGGGATTTGATTGAACATTTTGATGCCTTCAATATTGAGTGGAAGGATAGAAGTAATAATAAGATGGCTGACTTGTTAGCCAATATAGCAATCAATCCTGGTGATATTACATTTTCTGGTATCTCTAAAGTTGAAATTTAGGTTAGGCCTAATGTACTAGACAATATTGAAAATTGGCAAGTTTTTGATGATGATAATGATATCTTGAAGTTTATGAGTTGTGAAGATCAGTATCATGGTCAGGAATTTGATTGTTCAGCCTTGGTTCAATCAGTAGAAGGAAAAGAGATTGTACTTGGAAATGAAGTTATTCAACTCAAAACTAACAAGGTGCCCAAGGGGCTTGTTGTTTTGGAGACTATCTTTGATAACCAGGATAGAGTTCAAAATAATATGAAAAGAGAAGATCATGTTGATCTAGAGGAGATAAATCTTGGAACATAAGAGGCACCTAAGAAGGTATACATTGGTAGGGACATGTCTCATAAAGTAAAGAAATCTTTGATTGAGTTGTTAAGAAAATTCAAGCATGTTTTTGCATGGTCATATGATGACCTAAAGGTTTATAGAGAAGATTTGTTTCAGCATATTATTCCATTGAAAGAAGATGCTAAACCTTTCAGGCAGAAACAAAGGCCTATCAATCCTACTTTGGCACCCAAGATGCAAGAAGAGTTGATGAAATTAAGAGATGCTAGAATTATCAAGCCTATAAGGCATTCTTCTTGGCTGTCAAACCTTGTTCCTATGAGAAAGAAAAATGGTGACATCAAACTTTGTGTGGACTTCAAGAATTTGAACATCAACTCATTAAAGGATAACTATTATCTGCCCAATATGGAAGCTATGTTGCAGAGAGTGACCGGATCTGAATTGATGTCTATGATGGATGGTTTCTCTGGCTACAATCAAGTAATTGTCAAAGAATCGAAATAGTTTAAGATAGATTTCACAACACCTTGGGGGACATATGTTTATGTGAGAATGCCATTTGGTCTCACAAATGTTGGTGCTACTTTTCACAGGGCAATGGATGTTGCCTTTGCAGATTTTATTGATGATTTCCTTGTTGTTTATCAAGATGATTTAACTGCCTATTCCAAGAGAGAAGAAGATCATTGTATTCATTGAGAAAAAATATTTGTGAGGGCTTTGGAATATGGCATTTCATTAAACCCAAGGAAATGTGCATTTGGTGTCACTGAAGGTAACTTGCTTGGCCACTTGGTTGGCAAGCAAGGAGTGAGAATTGACCCTAAAAGGGTAGTAGCTATTGATAAAATTCAAAGACCAAAGAATGTTAAAGGGATTTAGTCCTTCTTTGGTCAGGTCAATTTCTTAAGGAGGTTTTTAACAAATTTTGTAGAGGTTACTAGACCTATTTCTAAGATGTTGAAGAAAGGATCTCCAATCAATTGGGAGGGTGAGCCTGATGAGGCTTTCAAAAATATCAACCAGGCTATCAAAGATGCACCAGTGCTAAAGGCACCTGATTATAATGTCCCAATGCACATCTTTTCCTTTGCATCTTTTCACACTATTGTTGTAGTTTTGTTACAAAAGAATAAGGATGGTTTTGAGCAGCCTATTGCATTCTTTAGTAAATCTTTGTAGGCTGTTGAATTGAAGTATGACATAAATGAGAAACAAGCTTATGCACTTGTGAAGGCAGTCAAAGTTTTTAGGTGTTACTTGATGGGAGCAGTTGTGATTTCTTTTGTGCCAAGTGCAGCTATGAAGGATATTTTCTCATAGCAGGAGGTGTCTGGAAGAAGATGCAGATGGATCAATAGGATCCAAGAATTCAACATTGATATCCAAATTACTAAATTGGTTAGAGGACAAGGATTGGCAAAACTGATGGCTCAATCCAATCTTGATGCTAATCAGATAAATCATTCTAAAATTGATTATACATGTGATATGGATGATTGTGTTTGGTATCAAGATATTATCTATTATCTAAGAAACATGAAATGTCCAGCAGACATGGATGACAATAAGAAAAGGTCATTGAAATTATAGGCCATCAAATATGTAATTGTGAAATGTAAATTGTAGAGAAAGAATTTAGATTGCATACTTTTGAAGTGTGTTGATGAAGATCAAGCTAACAAGTTTTTAAAAGAAATGCATGAAGGAGTTTGCGGTGGGCATTACATGGGTAAGACAACTACTCATAAAATATTGAGAGAAGGTTTTTGGTGGCCCGCAATCTTCAAGCATGCAGAACAGTTGGTAAGGAAGTGTGATGCTTGTCAAAGGTTCTTTGGTATGCCTAAATTTTTAGGTAACATGCCATTAAAACCAATAGAAGTACAAGCTCCTTTCCAACAATGGGGAATTGATTTCATAGGGGAGATACCAAACAAGTCAAGCGGAGGACACTCATAGATCTTAGTTTCCACTGATTACTTTACAAAGTGGGTAGAGGCTGTCTCTACAAGAAATTCAACTAGTAAGGTGGTAACTAATTTTCTATTGAATAACATTGTTAGAAGGTTTGGTTGCCTTGGGAGAATAGTAAGTGATAATGCCATGTGCTTCAGGTCTGCTGAATACAAGGACTTTTGCAAAGGTCTAGGAATTCAGATTTCTTATTCCTCACCTTATCATCCATAAGGAAATTGACATGCATAATCATCTAATAAGAGTTTGATTAAAATCCTAAAGAGGATTCTTGAAAAGAATAAGAAGGCATGGAATTCAAAACTACCATTAGATATATGGGTTGATAGGGTAACTATGAAGAGGGAAATTGGTTGTGCACCATTTGACCTAGTATATGGAATACATGCAAGAATGCCTCAAAATAACTTGTTGGAAATGTATAAGTTTGTTCAATTATATGATAATGACATAGATGATGAGATGCATTTGAGAATTGAGGACCTCATTAGGTTGGATGAAACAAGAAGAGAGTCAGTTGCAAGAAATGCCAAATTGCAGTTACAGGTTAAGAATTTGTATGACAAGAAGACTGTTGATAGGATGTTTGAGCCTGGTGATTTGGTGTTAATTTGGAATGCCAGATTGGAGGACAAATGAAAACATGGTAAGTTTGATCCCATTTGGCTAGGGCCATATCAAATTCATGAAAAATGGGGCCAAGATTCATACATTGTGAAAGAGTTAAATTATGATATTCAAGAATTGCCAGTTCATGGACAATTCTTGAAGAGATACTTCAATTGAAGGTATTCTATTTTCCATGAAAAATAGTTAGGTCTGTACATTCTGTAAATTTTTTGTAAAGTTGCTTGCCCCTGTCCTGTTTTGTCTAGGGTTTTTGGTCCTGTTGCTCTTTGTTGTCAATTTTTTCCAGTGGGATGGTCTGCTTTAACCAATGATTCTAAGTCCTTGCTATGCCTACAAGAGGCATACATCCCCAGACAGAGCCACTATTAGCACCTTGAAAAAATTTCATGGCTCTAGCCCTTTTCTTCTGGTCTCTGCAGTTATTTTAAGGTCTCTGGCATAAACCCTTAGTTCAAATTTTCAAAAATGTAGTCATTGCATGAAAAAGCCTTTGTAATGCCCTGGCCCTATTCTATTTTAAAGTTACTTTTTTAGGCCACTTAAAAGTCTTTTAATACATGTGCTTATTTGTTTCCCCCTTTATTGCATGATCACGTGAATCTTTTTTATGTTATCCGATCTTGTGACCAATGTTTTTGGGCCCCTTTTAATAATTGTTGATTTGCCTAAGTCTCCCAGGATAATTTTTCCTAAGTCTACAAGCCCGAAGGTGCTTCAATTTGTCCTAAGTCAGTGCCTTAATATTTCCTAATGTTTTGGCTTAATTTTCCTGGGCCTGGCTCTGACATCATCTCCATCCTATGGTTGTTGTAAGTTTGCAAGGGTTTTGTCAGAGGCTTGAGCTTTTGCGATGACTATTGATTGATTTCTATGACGTAACACTTCAGACAGGTGGGTCTGATTGCCAGATGATTTTTATGTGCCATGGTGTGCTGAGTTGGTGGTCTCTTATTGGTCCATGAGGTAATGACTTGGTGCTTGTCAGTGGGACCTAGTTTTTGGCTTGTTAGAGGGTCTTGACATCTACAAAGAATCAACGACGGGCGTGTAATCTGATGGGTTTTTTCTGACACATGAGAACTTAAGACAACCATTGATCTCTTTCAATGTTAGAGGGTTGTCAGGGCAGGGTAAGATTCTTCATTTGATGGTTGTCTCATGATCTGGAGGAATCTTGGAGATCTATGCGAAGATGAGACAACCGTCGATCATCTTGATGCAGGCCTGGTGAATTTCCTCAGTCTTTTGGCGATTTGGATAAAGTTTTGGCGGTCCGAAAAATTTAAGGGGTTTTCACTCATTCGCAAGGAAAAGTGGTGATGTTCCAAATCATTTGGTGATTCAGCAAAAAAAGGTCACGCGATCGCTAAATATTTTAGCGGTGGCTTAAAGTGTTCTATGAACTGGCAAAAACCTTCAGTCACTAGTTCGCTAAATAAAGACCAAGGTTAAGTGTTTCCTTTATTCACCAGTTCATAGAGTTAAATGGTGGGTTAGAATTTCATTGCGCGAATAAGGAAATGCCTTGTCACATGTTCGTTAAGAGTTAACTTGAGGCTAGCAGTTGAGTTAAGACATAAAGACCGCGAAAAGGAGGGATCAGACGGTCACAACTTAAAGATAGCTCAGATTCAAATATAGACTGTCAATTCACTGCTCGCACTATGAAACTATCCATTTAGATTCAAAGTCAAATTTTTGAGGGTTTGCCAGCGACAAGAAGGACTGAAATTTATTGATCATGTGGCCAAATCTGGTAGAATTTGTTTTGCCGACTGATTGTAGTGTGGTCCAGGGTGTTAAGTGACCATTTGTAGGGGTTTGTACTATGTTTTTTGTGCTCGAGGCATGTTGCAGGTGGCCAAAAGGGTTGACAAATTCAGAATTCCATGATTTGTAGTACTTTCCTAGAGATCTATCATAAGTGCAAATGTTTCTCAGGCATGGCCGACTGGTTTTCATCCCCTGTAATAAATTCTTGATTGTTTCAGTTGATCTGGTGGGTGAAACCCTAACCCTAGTCATCCATAGCTTGCTGCAACCTATTTTGGGTTTCCAAGATGACTAGTGGTGGTATATATTGTAGGATTTTTGACTTAGTGGGGGTTCCAAAACTTTCTTTTTGGTCCCTGATTGTTGATGTTAATTTACTGAGCAGGGAGAGCTTGGATTTAGGGTTTGTCTCCATGTATTTTGTTGTTTGATAATGTATTGATCCTACAAATTTTAATGACAATACATTTGGATTCCAATCTCATGTTTGTGTATGTCTTCTTATTTTGTTCTTGAGCTCATATATGTTAATTTCACAAAGTGGGTTATCATATGGTAAACAAAGAGTATTTTGAGATTATCTTTGAGTTCCTAACAAAGTTAGGATTAAAGTCTTTCAGGTAGTTTCAGTGATTTCATGGCTAGATAAGGATTTGATGTCGTAATATGTGAGTGAGAAGGATAATAGGCAAAGCACTTATCCTGAATTCAAGTGTGTTTGAGTTAGGGTTCAGTTAATATATGTTATTAGGTGACTCTTTTCCCTTGGTTAAGGCACTGGTCTATTCTCTGGAGGGTGTTCATCATTAGTCACACACACACACACACACACACATTTAAATGATAAAATCTTTCAATCAGTTAGTAAAGGACATAGTTGTATAATATTTTGGACTCCTTTGGAGAAGTGAGTCAAGGGTACAACCACCTGAGCATTAAGGCTCAAAGTGTAGGAGGATCTCATTATTGATCCTTGTTAATTAGCCCTCTTCCTTGTGGACTTTGGAGTGGTGATAGAGTCAAATTTATATTAAAGTTATCCATCAAAGTATAAATCTACAAGTTGAAGATCAAAGGGAACTACCAACAAACTCTATTCTCGGCTCTCCGAAATCTCTGCTACAGAGGAACCCATCCTCCAGCCTATGGTGGAGCCACCGAAGAACCCTTTGATGACGCCACTGGAGAGGAGAAAGATTAGCCATACTAAGGTGGAACAACCTACCATTGTGGTTTCTCTAGAGCTAAAATCCCCAAAATTTGATCCTAAACCTCCCCCATAGATTGTGAGGAAGAACACTTCTAGCTCCCTCGATGTTGATTGCAGTGTGGAGGAAGATGATGGGGAATGGAAAACATAGAAAAAGAAAACCAAGCCCAAGAAGGTTGATGTGGGAATGGAAAAACCCAGGGGAAGGCCATTAGATCTTGTAAGGAGATTGAGAGGGACCACAAGGGATGTTGCAGCAGGTAAGAAGCAAACCCAGGTATCTAGTTTTAAAAGTAAGAAATGATTTTTGTTTCTTGGAATGTCAGGGGTTTGAACAGCTCCCTCAAACAAAGTGTTGTTAAACACTACATTTTTTTATCATAAGCTAGATATTCTGCTAATCCAAGAAGTTAAAATGTCTGCTAGTAATTTTGCCACCCTATTATCCAATCTTTGACAGGGTGTTGCGTTCCTTTACTCTGAAGCTGTGGGTGCTTTCAGAGGTATTGCTACGCTCTAGAACCCCAATAAGATAACTGGCCATCAAGTTGCCTCATCTTTGAATTTCCTTCTTGTTACCTTTAGGAAGGATGGAGTTGAGTGGATCACTTTTAATATTTATGCCCCTAATACCCGGTCTCCTAGGGCCTCCCTTTGGATAGATTTGGACACTTCTGCAAATTACTTGTTGGTTGGCGACTTCAACACCCCTCTTTATCCCTCAGAAAAGTGTGGTGGATTAATGTATTACTATGATAGCATGGGGGAGATGGTAGATTTTATTTCTTCCAATAGTCTTCTTGACATCACTCTGAAAGGGAACCCCTTCACTTGGACCAACAATAGAAAGGGCCCCATCTCATCCAGGTGCAGCTTGACCATTTCCTTGCCACCTCTTCATGGGACCTATGTCTGAATTCCACCCTAACCTCCCTCCCTATAACTACCTCTGATCATAACCCCCTCCTTCTTTGTTTGCATGACTCCCCTAAGGTTGGCCCAACCCCCTTCAGATTTGAAATCATGTGGTGTTCTCACCCATCCTTTAGAGATCAAGTGAAGTTCTGGTGGGCCACTAATATCAAAGACACTTCCATGTTCAGAATTGCCCAAAAGCTGAAAATTATTAGAAGGGAGGTTAAAGGATGGAGCAAACATAACTTTGGTGATTTCTGGAATGAGAAAAAGGAGCTAACTAAAACTTTAGGGTCCCTGCCGGCACAATTGGCTTCTGGAAGCCACTTGTCCCAGATATAGGTGGAGGAGGAGTTAACTTGACACAAATGGCAAGAAACTCTAAAAAAAAGAGGAAATCTACTGGAAGCAATGATCTAGAATCCAGTGGCTTGTTGAAGGGGACAGGAACACAACTTTCTTCCATAGGTCTTGTTAGCACCTAGAAAATTTTTCATGGCCTTAGCCCTTTTCTTCTAGTCTCTGCAATTGTTTTTAGGTCCCTAGTATAAATCCTAATGCAAAAAGTTTCAAAGATGTAGCCATTGGGTCTAAAAAATTAAAAATACCCTGGCCCTATTCTATTGTTGCATTACCATTTTAGGGTGACTTAAAACTTTAAATCCACATGTGCTAATTAAAATGACAACTTTACCATGTTCGTGGTTAGGTTTTTCATGTGTCGGCAGGGTCCCCTTTAATTCTTCCTATGTCCCTATGGTTTAATCTTTCCTAAGTTCCCAACGCCTAGTGGTTTTAATTTTTCCTAGGTCATGAGATTTAATTCTTCCTAGTGTTTCAGCTTTGTATTTTCCTGGGCCCAACTCTCTAACACCATCTCCATCCGACGGTGGGCGTATCTTCTCATGAGATGTGTCAGAGGCTTGCGAACTTAAGACAACCATTGATTCATTTCCATGACACAACTCTTCAAGTGGGTGGGTCCACTGCCAGGTAGGCTCATGTGGCAGTTTTTTTTCATTGGTCGAAATGTAGTGAAGTGGACATTCTGTCAGTGGGACCTGGTTCTTAGTAGATTCTTTATTTATGGTGGGCGCATGATCTCATAGAATCTTTTGAGGCCTTGAGATCTTGCACCGACTGTCTGATACTCTAGCGTGCTTATGCAGACATTGTGATGGGTCCTGACAATTGTAGTGAATCAATGGTAGGCGTAAATTCTTATGAGATGTGTCAGACATGTGAGATTTTGAGACAACCATTGATTCTTTTGTCTGACGTAACCTTTTCTTTTGGCGGGTCCATCTGCCAGGTATGCTGATTTGGAGTGTTTTGATTGGTCCACATTGTGTGAGCTGGACGTGTTGTTAGGTGGGCCTGGTATCTGAATTAGGAGATTCAAGATCAACAGTTGGTGTAAGAGTGCATAGAATCTTCAAAGCCTTTCAGATCTTGCGCCAGCCATCTGATCTTCCAGACGGCTTAATGTTCTCGGTGGGACCATTTGCCAGGTGGTGCGTAGTTGCTCAAATCTTATTGATCGATGTGGGGAGTCATCACGGTGGGGTCGTTGTCAGAGAAATCAGTGACAAGGACATAATCTACATTTGGTGTAAGTTCTCATGTGTTTTGTCAGAGCCATGAGATCTTACACCTGCCGTCCATTTTCGAAGGCCTAAAGCGGGTGGGTCCTGTGTCAGTGTGACCAAGCATGAACCATGAATGACATGACATGACAAGTGGCATACAGAGGGCCTAGGTGGGGTCTGATGTCTTGGTAGTCTGGATAAATGAGGTTAGTGGTGCCAAGAAAGTTCAAAGGGTTCACTCATTCACATGATAAATTGGCCATGTTCTGCGAACTGGTGAAAACCTTTGTTGCCAGTTTGCTAAATAAAGGACTGGGGTTAGTAAGTTTCCTTTGTCACCAGTTCGTGGGGCTAAACTTGGGTTAGTGTTTTCATTGCACGAACAAAAAATTTCTTGTCGCATGTTCGTTTGAAGCAAACCTGAGGTGTCTGGTTGAGTTAAGATCATAAAGGACCGTGAAAAAGAGAGATCTAACAGCCATGACTTAAAGTTGATCTGAGTTCAAATTTTGACCGTTGATTCACTGCTAGTGCCATGAAGTGACTGTTGAAATTTAAATTTGAATTTCTTGAGACATTTCCAGTGACAAAACGAACTAGTTTTAATTGTTTTTGAAGCCGGATTTGATTTGTTTGGTAGCGCCGATGGTTACAATGTGGTCCAGGGTGTGATGACCGTTTGCAGGGGAGACTGTACCATCAAGAAATGAACAAGGAGTGAGGTTTCTTGCTCAAGGCATGTTGCAGATTGATGATTGGATTGGTTGGCATGACAGATTTATGGTCCTCAGTACATTTTTAGAGATTTAGCATAAGTGAGGATCATTCTTCGATTTGATCACTTGGGCTTTCATCCTTGTAATAAATTTTTGACTGATTTGGTTGTTCTAGTGGATGAAACCCTAACCCTAGCTGTACGAAGCTTATTGCATCCTAAATTATTTTGGGATTCCAAGGTAGCTAGTGGTATAAATGGTGAAATGTTTCACTTTGTAAGGGTTCCTTCTTCTACAATTTTGAGGAGAACTAGTTCCATGAAGGGTCCTTTTCCTGTAGATTTTCTCTACTTCTCTTCTTATAGAGTGTTCTTTTCTCCTTTGTTGGCTCAGAGAATATGATATGTATTGTAATTGATTTGTCTTATGTATGAGATTCAATATATTTCTACTGTTATTCAAATTGTCTCCATTTGAATTTCAGACTTATTGATTGAAGCATCAAGGGTGTTTCCATCTTTCTATTTGCATTTCCTATGTGTCTACAATAGAGTTGTTTTCACAGAAGCAACTAGGTTTGTGATTGGTTTTCAAGTGTGTATGAACTGGGGTATCAAGGGTATCTTATGTTTGTCTTCCAGTGAATGCTGGTTAATGTATTGCTTGTTTATAGGTCTCTTCTAAGGGGAGAGTTAATACCCTTTGAATAGGTGATAGCACATTTGGGTACACAGGTAGATTGTTGAAGTATAACCTAATTAATGGTGTATGTTTGGTGTAAGGCATCAGCATATTTGAATGTATTTCTTTCTTGTTTCATAGCTCTTTGTTACAATAGGGTATTTGACTCTGTGGCCCATTGGACAAGGCACTAGTCTATCAGAGATTTGGGGTATCTCAGGGGTCTCTTCAACCCAACATTAAAATCAATCAAATCAAATACTTTTCCCTTTCATGTTGGTAGTAGTAATAGGAGGTCCTTTCTAGTGTTTAGACTCAATTCTATGCAAGTAGGGCTTTTGCATATGAATTAGCTTCATTGGGGTACAAGCTACTTGAAGGGGTTTGGAGACTATTCCACACTAATCTATCTGCAGGCCTATGGTTTATCATGAGGTGTCTTGAGTGTGCAGATAAGGAAATACCTGTCTGAGTGATGTGGAGCTCAAAGAAGAAGGAGGATGTTCTCTATCCTCATCAATTGGTTTTGTTCTCTTGTCAAAATTGAGTGCCTAATTTGAGGATCAAGCCCACCTTTTGATTCAAGTTTGGTCTTGCAAGGGAAAGACACCAACAGGTCTGCCAGCAACCATAAAAGAAGAAATACTATCATTTATATTAAGGATGAGGGAGGTAACGAAGTCACAAAGAAGGACAAAATCAATTAGGTTGCAGAAAATTACTTTAAGGGGTTGTACTCAAATCAGAGACAAATGTGCCCAAACAGTATCCAAAATTAACTTGTGGACCACATCCAAAGTGCTATAACTCACAGTGATAATGACCATCTCATGAAGCATGTTTTTGACAAGGAGGTCAAGAATGCGGTCTTCGCTATAGGAGCTTACAAAGCCCCAGGTCCTAATGGCTTTGCTCCGGCGTTCTTTTAGGAATATTGGGACATCGTGGGGAGTAATGTTATCCATGCTACCAAAGATTTCTTTAGGACTGGGCATCTCCTCAGACAACATAATAAAACCTTTATTGTTCTTGTCCCAAAGCATGACAACCCCACCTCTATTGTAGATTTCAGGCTCATTAGCCTCTGCAACACTTTCTACAAGATCCTTACTAAGATCCTGGTTAGTAGAATGAAGCCACTTCTAGGTAAGATTATCAGCACTACTTAGAAAGGTTTTGTGTCAGCAAGATAGATCCTTGATGTAGCCATAGCCATTCATGAAATCATCCACTCTATGGATAGGAGGAAGGTCCCAAGTAGGGCCTTTAAACTGGATATCTCTAAAGCTTATGACAAAGTTAATTGGCCATTCCTGCTTAAAATTCTCACTAAAATGGGCTTTAATGAGAAGGTTGTTCAGATTATACAAGAATAGACCCAAACTGTTAGCTTCTCTATGGTTTCCAATGGCACCCCTGGTGGCCTCTTTAAACCTGAAAAGGGTCTCAGATAGGGAGACCCTCTCTCCCCCTACCTTTTTATTATGGTGGCTGATGTTCTTAGTAGGAATCTAACTATGCTTTCCTCCATGGGAAGAATGAAAGGCATCAAACCTGCTTCTACTCTTCATCAAGTTGTGTTAGAGCAATTTGGGGATGACACCTTCCTCTTTGGTTATTCTTCAGTGATTGAGGCAAGACAGTGGGAACAAATCCTAGAAAGTTATGCCTAGGCTTCTGGATAGTGTATTAACAATCAAAAAAGCCGGTTGTTCTTCTTCAATACCCCTATGGAGATACACAATAGAGTGTTTCAAATTTTGGGTTGTCTGTAGGATTCACTCCCTTCTACCTACCTTGGCCTCCCCCTCATAGTTAAGGAGGTGTCCCAGGACTTCTGAAACTCTATCTTGGAAAGAACCTAGAGGAAACTCACTGGATGGAAAGGGAAGATACTAAGCAATGTTGGTAAACTTCAGCTGGTGGCCTCCACTCTCCAAGGGATCCCGATTTACTTCCTATCCCTCATCAAGATCAAAAACAACATGGTAGACAAACTTGAAAGAATTCAGAAAACTTTCTTGTGGGTTGGTTGTGAAGAAAAAAAGAGGATGTCTCTGGTCAATTGGGACACTGTCTGCCTCCTGAAAAGACTGGGTGGCCTAGGCCTAGGGAGAATTAGCTTGATCAATAGAGCCCTTACCATGAAAGTGCCATGGAAACTAATAGAAGGAAAAGAGGATTGGTGCAAAATAATGGAAGCTAAGTACCTCCAAGGACATCCCTATGGGAGGATGTATCATAATAGTGACCTCCCCAGTGGATCCAAAATCTGGGTGAACATCTATAAATGTAAGACCTTGCTGTCTAAAGGAGCTTTCTGGCAGCTTGGAAATGGGAGATCCATTAGATTCTGGAATGATTATTGGATCATGAACTACCCTAACCTAGGCTTTAGATTCTTGAACCTCTTATGGACTACCTCATACCTATCCTTGGTAACAGAACCTTCAACTACATTGTGGGCAGGAACTGGAAAGATATACCTAATCTAGTAAGAGACAGATCAAACCTTCAATATTTGGCCAAGGAGCTCATGGAAACCCTGACTGATATTAGAATCCTAGGGCTAGGTGGCCAAGACTCAATTTTTTGGGCCCCTACCCAAGCTAGTACCTTTTTGGTAAAATCTTCTTACAACCCGCTTTTGAAGGAAGAGAATAACCCAGGGGACTGGAAGAAGGTGTGGATCCCTCAGCTCACACTGAAAATCAATTTCTTCTAGTGGACCCATATGCATGGTAAAGTCCTAACCCAAGATAATCTTATAAAGATGGGCTTCTCCATGGAAAACAGGTGTGTCCTATGTAAAAAGGAGGAGGAAATGGTGAACCACCTATTTATGCACTGTGACTATGCCACTAGCATCTACAAAGAGGTCATCGGCAAGTTGGGTATCTTGTGGGCTTTGGGTAGTGATGTGCATCAATTTACTAACTAGAGATCTCCCTCCAATCACCCCCTTCTCCAACTCCTTTGGTGAATGCTTCCCCCACACATCTGCTGGACTATTTGGAAGGAAAGGAACAATAGGATATTTAGGGAGGCTAGTAATTAGTCTAAGATTTGTCTCTATATTGGTACCAAGCTCCTTTGTGAGAATGCCAATGCGGCTAAGTGGAAGCTTCCCTCTATACCCCACTCTACCTGGGAAGTCAAAATAACTGACAGTTGGAACCTACTAGCTAGGTTCTCCAGGTTCAATGATGCTAAGCTGATGGCTAGAAAAGCTACCAGATGGGTTTCCCCACTTAGAGGATGGACCAAATTAAACTTTGATGGGGCCACTAATAACATTGCTCAGGGTGGGGGAGGTGTGCTAAGAGACCATAAAGGGCTTATGATGGGCCGCTCAATAACTACACTTTTAACCAAGTGGAGGGAATGGCTCTTCTATGGGAGATTAATTTTGCAACCCAAATGAACATTAGATTACTGGAAATCGAGGGGGATTCCAAAGTGGTGGTGGAGGCTATCAAAAGAGGAGCTAATACAAGATGGTGGATTAGCTCCATTATGCTAGACATATGTGAGCTTCTCAACAACTTCCAATGCATGAGTATTGGCCACATGTACAAAAAGGGGAATTTGGTGGCTAACTCGATGGTAGCTATTAGCCTAGAGCAAACAAAACTTAACAATTGGAGGGTGGTTAGCGAACTACCTAAGGTGACTCAACAACTCATCAAAGGGGAAATGAATATTACCACTGATATTTAAATGAGCCAAGCTGTCATATTTATTATGAATCCTACCTTGATCACGTGCTAGTGTAATCTGGTGATTTTTGTGATTATGAAAAGGAATACCCAAAACCCCATAAAGAATCATAATTGCCTTTCAAGCATGTAGAGAAATAGTTGTCCGAATCGGCGGGCTTACTTGGCTAACAAGGACATCAAGTGCAGCCCTGACATTATTGCTAATAATGGCACCTGGAGATCCATTAGATATTGCCATACGGAGCTCGTCTCCCAAAAATTCACCCAAGGCCAGCCTTTTGAGTATAACCATTTCTCGAAACAGCCAAACCAAAACAATTGATTTTATACTATCTGTCAAGAAGCTCGGCCCTTTGGCTCTCAGGATATTCTGACGTAGGTGATGCAGAGTATTGACATGGGATGCAACACCCTTCGCATCGAACTGAACAAGATGGATGAGACCTTCATGACCTGTTGGTGACCCACTATTGTAGAGAGAGTGGTATCTGGGGTTTTATGGAGTGCATGAAAGGTGGGCATGATGAGTGGATATCCAAACAATTCATCTCATCCTAGAATAACAGGAATTTCTCGGTTGGTGGCATCCATTTCTATATCAATGAGGAGGTCATTGCTAAGGTGACGGGCCTCTCTATGGAAGGGAGAAAGTATAAAAAGACTAGTCAGATGCCTGACCCTACCAGTCTCAACCAGTTCTTCAGGGAGGGAGAGAATCCTATCAAGAAGCAAGGGGGTTTCAACTGAGAAGAGTTTCCAGAGTTCTGGCCCAAGCTTTGTCTCATTGTGATGAAATATTTCACCTTGGAAGGTAAGTTTATGATGTTCTACTACTACCACTTATCTTTTCTAAATCTTATTAGAAATAAAGACTTAATTTCCATTCCATTCTACCTCCTGCATTCCATAGAAAGTAATATTTTGGATATTAAGGAGAACCTTGATAAATCAATTTGTATTCTCCATCAGGGCCTCCTTCTCTATTTTTACCACTTCCACAAGGCTATCTACCCTCCCCCCCAACCCCCCTGATTATCTAAGAGGTAGCCCAGGAGGATTCCCCTTCCAAAACTAAAAATCCCACTCACTCCACCTCCCAATCCATCCAGGTTATCCAGGAGTCTGATCTTGTTCCTAAAGAGGGTAGAACCCACAAAAAATGTGTAAAAAATCCTTTCAATAGGAGGGAAGAGCAGGAGGAGTCTCATGTCTCTAAACCTTTAAAGACTAAAGATTGGAAGGAGTCTGACAATACTCCTGAGACTGAACAGAAGCCAAAAAAATAGAGGTTGTTGGAGAGCCACGTCAAGCTAGAGGTGGACTTAGGTGGCTTAGGTCGCTTAAGGTCTAACAAAATTGCGAAGGAGTAGTGTAAAACCAGAATCTTGGAAGCAGTCTCTAGAGAGGAGTCCCTGTCTGAAAAAGATTCTCACTCCATTGAGTCCATGAAGGGCTCTTCTAATGATCACATGAGTCCAATTAGGACTGGTAACACGCCCCCTCCCAACCCTCGGCAAACAATGGAGACTCCTCACCCTACCCCGCCTCTGACCTTACCCCATGATCACCAAACAAGCCCTCCACTACTGAGCACAAACCCGAGTTTCTGGCTAGCAAAGACAGGCTTAAAGGCACCCTCAAGCTGAGGTTTTTTGATTTGGACAAAGAGATTGTTGACATCAAGTAGGACTTGCAGGAACTGAAGCATCATTGTATGATGACTAACAAATTTGTGCTGAAGGTCATGCATTCTTCGGCTACGACCCTGTGAATTGTGCAAGAAAAACTGGTGGGCGGCAGTCTGGAGGCGGATGACCACAATAAGGATCTCTTCCTATTCCTACAGGAGGAGTGGGTCAAGACCCTGATGTCCATACATCTGGGTTGAAAGAACTACTTGCTGGTGCTCATGAGGTTTTTATTTTTGTTTGGGCATGGCCCTCAGTTCTCTTTTTTTTTATTCCAATTTTAAGGTTATTTTGCCTAGTCCTTGGTATAGCCCTACGTGGCTTATAACTGTTATTTTAATTGCTACTATTCGCTTCAGATACTCTGTTTTAATCTTTTTGAAAAGTACTGTAGTGTTTGTTTTTGATAGAGGCAAATTAGACCTAATTTTTTTTGTTGTTAAACTGCTTTTGAAATGCTTATGACTAGTGCCATTAATATGTTGTTAATGCACCTCTAGTCCGTTTGTACCTCGGGCCAGTACCCTCTTGCTGCTTTTATCTATCAAAAACTTTACTTATACATACAAACAATTTATAACTAAATTTTCCTATATAAACTCTATGAACACCCAATTCCAGTGACATAATGTAAAATATTTTTGTAAATTATATTTATTAAACAAATAAACTTAAATAAATATAGAAATAAATTATTTAAAAAAAGACTTATGTTCAAAATCATAATTCAAACCACTTATTGTCAGCATATTTATAGAAGATATATTGATTAAAATAAGACTTGTATACTATTAAATATGTACATAACCACATTCAGCGTGCAACCATGTTCAACCTGGCTAAAGTAACAAGAAGATTATAGTTCTTAAAACATTACATCACTGGAGTGTTCAACATATCGCACAATTGTAGTGAAAGTTTCTCACAGACTAAGTTTTCCAAGGGCCGGGTCTTACAAGACGATGAAGGGAAGTCACAACAAAATGGTTCAATAAAACTTGGCTATTATTAAAAGTTCAACCTGCAACATAAGGACAGAAAGCTCCTCCAAGTTTAGATATATTGCAAAGGATCAGACGGACGTCTTTAAAAGGTAAAGAACATGGTAAACCTAGTTTTGAAGTTGTTATAAGAGAAGTTTAAGAACACTCTAAACAATATAAATTAGAGAAAACTCTTTTCCAAGGTTAAATAAATTGTAAAGGATTAAATCTTAGTTTTCCTGATGTGAAACACCTGATAAAATAAGTTTCCAAAGTATCGGAAATGAAATTCGAACAGAACACCCTAAACCGAGTTTGACAGCTAGAGTCTTATTTCAAAATACTTGGATTTTTAAATTCTCAAAACTCCAGAGAATAAGTTAAAAAAGAGAACTCTAAACTATGAGTTTTACAGCTGGAATCCTGATGGAAAGTATTAAGATTTTGACATCATCATATCACTCCAGATATTGAACAAAATAGGAAGTCAACCTGCTGCTCCTGCACTAGGCCCACTTTGTGGATCGTGAAGAGAGTGAGTTTTTCCGTTACTATCAGCAATTGTGTTTTCATGACTAGTTCTCACAAGACCTGAGGACTGCGCAGGATAGCAGAATGTGTAAACAGCTAGAGACAACATGTTTTCTAAAGCCGTTGCCTTTGAAAATTCTAATCCCTCTTTAATATAACTAAATGGAGCTGCCAGAGAATGAACTCCATCTCCAGTGGAAGCACAGGAGAAAAGGAAAAGAAGAAACTATGAATAATAGCAAACAAAATTTCCTCGCAGGAGAGAAGAGAAAAGCACTCGCTAGAACCAAAAAGGAACCCCAGATCAACCATCGAGAAAAACAGAAGCTCATCAGGACAAAAAACTCCCCAACGCACTAACCATCCTTCTAACATAACCACAGGAGACCAGATCTGAGGGAAAAAAGAAGGCATCACTAATCCAAGGATGAAACCCTAATAAAATCCACTGTCGTGAGGGAAGGGAAAGCCCACAATGAAATCGTACAATAGAGAAAACAAAACATACACGGAGTGGAAAGGGAGAAAGGAACAAAATCAATCACAAAATGGGAAACCAGATCGAGGGGCTCTAAAACCCTCAGAGCAGAATAAAACACTCACACAGTGCACAGAGCAGAATAAAAGAGCAGCAAGGCCAGAGCCCTCCCATTCTACACATGAACCCCCCACCGACATCAAGACATGCATTTTGCAAATTCTTTTTGGAGCACATGGAAATTCATCGATAGTAATTATATTTATCAAAGTAATAAACTGAACTAAACATTAAAATATATTATTAAAAAAACACTTCTATACAATCAAAATCTGTTCTAAATCATAATTCAAAACGACCTATTATGAGCATATTTAAAAATGTATAGCATAAAAAGGCTTTTATACTATTAAATATGTTCACAATCATATACAGCCTCCAAACATATTAAGCTTGGCTGAACTAACAAGAATATAATTCTTAAATCTGAGTCTTCAAAATGTGAAACACAGGATAAAATAAGTTTCGGAGATATCGGAAACAAAGTTCAAACAGCACATTCTAAACTGTGACTTGGATAGCTGGAATCCTATATGAAAATACTCTAAGAATTTGACATCGTCGTGTCACTGTCCAAAACAAGTTGAAACAGCACATTCTAAAACATTCTAAACTATGAGTCTAACAGCTGGAATCCTATTTGAGAGTAGTTAAGATTTTGAAATCCTCATATCACTCCAGATATTGAACATAATAGGAAGTCGACATGCTGCTCCTGCTTTAGGCCCACTTTCTGAATCCTGAAGAGAGGGTGTTTTCCCGTTGCTATCAGGCATTGTGCTCTCACAACCAGTTCTCACAAGTCCCGAAGACTGCCCACGGAAGACAAGCAGATTGTGCGGAAAATAATCTTTGTTTTCTACTTCAAATGTAGTCTGCTTTACTATCCTTCCTACAGGTAATGTGCTGTTCATGGTGGCTTCCAAAAGATATCTATATTGTGAAAGTTCGTAGCATAATTCTCTCCTTTGAGCTTAATTGCGGCAATGTCATACGCCTCAGCTGCCTCTTCCTCATTGGCTGAGAGTTCAAATAAGAATCATTAGCATTTTCATCTGGTTTGAGTATTGGATGCATTTACATTGAATAATATTTCAATGTGCTGTACAAAAATTTATTGGAAATATCATACTACAAAATGAGAAAAATGTGCTCACTGAATGTTCCCAGGTACAAATTTTTTTTCCCACTACCGCTCCCAATCCTAGCCACAGAGCTTCCATTATTAAGTCTGCCAAGCCATATCATAGATTTGTACAGCTACATTTGGTTAATGTTGGCTTCAATATTAGGGAGCATTTCTCAATTAAATTTCAACTAATTGCATAGTAGATGATAAGTTAATCCATCTAAATTGTTAAAGCCGAACCGTGTTACTCCGCGGTAGGTTGATCTATTGGTATGAATTGATATTCGAATTGACTGTATACCCTTTTCCGTCCAACCCTTACCATAAGTCGAATTTGCAGAAGTAGCTCTGGATTTTCTAGTGGAAGATCAACCTACCGCGGAGTAACACGGTTCGGATTTAACAATTTACATGGATTAACATATCATCTACTATGCAATTAGTTGAAATTTTATTGAGAAATGCTCCGTAATATTGAAGCCAGCATTAACCTAATGCAGCTGTACAAATCCATGATATGGCTTGGCAGACTTAATAATGGAAGCTCTGTGGCTAGGATTGGGAGCGGTGATGGGAAAAAAAATTTGTACCTGGGCACATTCAGTCAGCACATCTTTCTCATTTTGTAGTATGATATTTCCAATAAATTTTTGTACAGCACATTGAAATATTATTCAATGTAAATGCATCCAATACTCAAACCAGATGAAAATGCTAATGATTCTTATTTGAACTCTCAGCCAATGAGGAAGAGGCAGCTGAGGCGTATGACATTGCCGCAATTAAGCTCAAAGGAGAGAATTCTGCTACGAACTTTCACAAAAACAGATATCTTTTGGAAGCCACCATGAACAGCACATTACGTGTAGGAAGGAGAGTAAAGCAGACTACATTTGAAATATAAAACAAACATTATTTTCCAAACAATCTGCTTGTATTCCCTGGGCAGTCTTCGGGACTTGTGAGAACTGGTTGTGAGAGCACAATGCCTGATAGCAACGGGAAAACACCCTCTCTTCAGGATTCAGAAAGTGGGCCTAAAGCAGCAGCAGCATGTCGACTTCCTATTATGTTCAATATCTGGAGTGATATGAGGATTTCAAAATCTTAAGTACTCTCAAATAGGATTCCAGCTGTTAGACTCATAGTTTAGAATGTGCTGTTTCAACTTGGTTTGGACAGTGACACGAGGATGTCAAATTCTTAGAGTATTTTCATATAGGATTCCAGCTGTCCAAGTCACAGTTTAGAATGTGCTGTTTGAACTTTGTTTTCGATATCTTCGAAACTTATTCTATCCTGTGTTTCACATTTTGAAGACTCAGATTTAAGAATTATAATCTTGTTAGTTCATCCAGGCTTAATATGGTTGGAGGCTGTTTATGATTGTGAACATATTTAATAGTATAAAAGCCTTTTTTACGCTATACATTTCTAAATATGCTCAGTTCAGCCAGGCTTAATATGGTTGGAGGCTGTATATGATTGTGAACATATTTAATAGTATAAAAGCCTTTTTTATGCTATACATTTTTAAATATGCTTATAATAAGTAGTTTTGAATCATGATTTAGAACAGATTTTGATTGTATAGAAGTGTTTTTTTAATAATATATTTTAATGTTTACTTCAGTTTATTAGTTTGATAAATTACTATCGATGAATTCCCATGTGGTCGAAAAAAATTTGCAAAATGCATATCTTGATGTCGGTTGGGGGTTCATGTGTAGAATGTGAGGGCTCTGGCCTTGCTGCGCTTTTATTCTGCTCTATGCGCTGTGTGAGGGTTTTATTCTGCTCTGAGGGTTTTAAGCTGCTCTGTTCATGGGTTTTATTCTGCTCTGAGGGTTTTAGAGCCCCTCGATCTGGTTTCCCATTTTGTGATTGATTTTGCTCTTTTCTCCCTTTCCCTCGATCATATTTATATTTCTTAATTTAAATTTCAACATAATCATATTGAATATCGTGAAAAAGTCTAACTGAATTAGAAGAATGCATCCATATGGAAATGAAATTCCGAACTTAGACTACAAGTACACATCATAATCAAACCTCGGCTACATATAAAAGTAATTTGGATAAGATGAAATCAATTTTCTCAATAATTTATATAGAAAAAATTACTTTAATCAGCATTAGTTATGTTGAACCTTGTGTACGTGATAAGCATTATTGGCAATAAGAATAGAGTATTCAACTAAAATCATGTGTATCCATTCCATCTACAAGTAGCCAAAAATAAAGAAAAGTAAGAGAACAAGAAAGTCAAATTATTAATAAGAATATTTTTTACTAAAACAAGTGGAGAAAGGGGTTCAACATTATAGATTAGAAAGAAAAATCATAAAAATAAAAATTCTTGGAGCTCAAGTCAAATGACCATCCAAACTATGTTAAAAAATAACCTCAAGTTAGACAGACTGACGAAACTATGAAAAAACCATTTGATTGACATATTGAAACGATAGAGAACTCAAAATCTTTGTTGGGTCCAATAATGGGTTAAAAGGAGCCATTTGAGTGTTCTTAATAGTAAGATATTGGCTCTTCTTCTTAGGGCAAACAATAGTCCAAGAGGAGCATCAATAGTCCAAGGGGAGCATCTTTGTCAATAGAAACTAATGTAATAGCATTGGAGAAGTCATATATTTACTTTTTCTTAACAAACCGTTTGAAATTTTGTATTACATATAGATTCAATTATAGAATATAACACCGTAGAAGACAGGGTCAATGTGAGAAGAGTAAACAAGATAAGTTTTTTTTTTTAAAAAAAATTTAATTTTTAAAATTATTCAGAATTTATGATGCCCGAACTTTAACATTAAGAGAGAAATATAGGTTCTACAAGAAATTGAAAATTTATTATTTATAGATGAATTCTACTTGTAACAAAACTTATTACCATCTAACTTAGAATGCATAGTTTTCAATTGAATTTGATAAAAAATGATATTCCTTTACTTCATCTAAATCTCATGATTATATAGCTACGGGACCACAACTATTATTCTTTCTTGGACGCAATTCACAACATTTTTAGTTTATTTACTAGTCTTAATTCTTGATAATGGTTGGACTACACAGTATACTGTGCTAAAAAAATACTTAATATTTTTCCATTGTATGTATTATAGCAATCAAATGTACAAGCTTAATTTAAGTGTAGTGATGATACTCTAGATGTCTTTTACAAGGAAGAACGTAGAACTTACAACTTACTGATATTAGTTTACATTACTTTTATTGTACATTATGATTATTAATTTTCTCATATATATATTACAAAATATTTAGTTTTCTTGTATACTATTTGGATTTTAGCTTATTATTATTATTATTTGTTTTGGATTCAAAATGGAGTGATTTTTAGTGATAAACAAAATGCCTTCATTAAGGAAAACAATTTTGATATTCTGTGTCACATGTGCCCAACCCCATTCCTATGTGTCTAACTTCTATAAATTCATAGAAGAAAGGAAACCCAAATACCTCATATAAAACCAATATAATAGTACCTTGATATCTTTAGGATTTCTTTAACTCTTCCTCATATGTTATAAACTGCACATAATATATGAAAAATTAAATAAAAATGTAGTGAAATTTTTATTTAAAATAGTCATATAGTATATTATAATAATTAAATCTATATATTACCATTTAGATAATAGTACTAAGTAAACACTGTACATAAAACTAAACCTGGACCCCAAGCGAAGATCTGCCAGATCATAGCCACTCCATTGAACAGTTCAAATCTAAATGTGGAGCTTTAAAAAATACAATGAATTCAAATTCCATACAATCTGTATAACAACCTGACATAAGTATCTGGTTTCCGAAGAAAGCTATTGGTTCAAAACTTGCCATCAAAAACATGTTTGAAGCCTCAAACAAAGACAGTGAAAAAATAATATATGGGAAACGCTGTTTCTTTGGATAACGCCTAGTTATCGAATTGTCACACATCCTTAAAAGAAGATCATCAGAGAAATGTCTGAGGGTTTGTTCCAAAGCATTGAACATATCAAAACCACCTTTCAAACTAACCTTCTTTACCCTTGCGGTTCGTATTCTCTTTGGATTTGTCCAGAGGTGGACTTCACATTGGCTTGTCCGTCTATGACTACATTGATAATAATTTGGAATATGTCAATGTCCCAGAAACCATTTTACGGTGTTAACTGTAAGATTCCTTTTCAAGAAAATATAAATATAATCTTTAATATAAGCATCAATATAAAAAATTAAAATCATGATCAGTAAATAATATATATGAGATATGACAGACATTGCTATGGTCTTATAGTTCTGTTGCAGTTTCTTTCTTTCCATTAAGATTCAAACTGCAATGTGGTGCTTCTTGTGAATATTTAAATGGGCATTGAGGTCTTCTATTTGTCATCACACTAGCATTTATTTCATATAATATTATTATGTGGAAATACAAAAACTATAATCTATAAATTGATGGAGACAGTATAAAAAGGAATAAATATAATAAAAAAGAAAAATTACAACAAATATATCGGGAGAGATCTAAATTCAATCAATAAGATTATTGTAAAGGCTTTAGACTTCCACCATAATAAAAGCTTCCAGATAATGTAAAAGGGGATGGATAAAATACAAGGAAAATTTATTATGAATAAGATAGGTTTTAATAGATTGATTTACAATAGATTGATTTATCCAACTTTATCTATTACCTTTCATTTGTTATTTTTATACGAAGGACAAAATTAAGAGACATTATTAGTGGTAAAAAAAAAAGATTTTAATGAAAATATAACTTGAACATAATCATGTTAAATGTTATGAAAAAAGTCTCTGAATTAGAATAATGCACACACATGGAAAAGAAATTTTCAAGTTAGACTACAAGTACACGCCATAATCAAACCTAGGCTATATATAAAAATAATTTGGATAAGATAAAACTAACTTTCTCAATGATTTATATAGATAAAGTTACTTTAATCAACATTAGTTATACTGAACCTTGTGTACCTGAAAGTGCAGTCACTGGTAAGCATGATTGACAATGAGAATAGAGTATTCAACTAAGATCATGTGTATCCATTCCATCTACAAGTAGCTAAAAATAAAGAAAAGTAAGAAAGAACAAAGAATTCAAATTATTGATAGGAATATTTCTTACTAAAAAAAGTGGAGAAAGGGTTCCAATATTAAAAATCATAAAAACAAAAAGTCTTCGAGATCAATCCAAAAGACCATCTAAACTAGGTTAAAAAATAATAAAGCATCTAAACTAGGTAAACAGACAACAAAGCAAGGCAAACAGGTAAAAACAACCTCAGGTTAGATAGAGTTATGAAAATATGAAAAAAACATTTGATTGACATATTGAATTGAAAGAGAACTCAAAATCTGTGTTGGATCGAATAATGGGTTAAAGAGAGGTATTTGAGTGTTCTCAATAGTAAGATATTGGCTCTTCTTCTTGGGGCAAACAATAGTCCAAGAGGAGCATCTTTGTCAATAGAAAGTAATGTAATAGAATTAGAGAATTACTTAATGCAGAAAGAAAAGCATTATTCTTTCTTAGACACAAACCACAAGTTTATGATTATATAGCTACAGGATAATGGTTGGACTACACAGTATATCGTGCTAAGAAAGTAATTCATTTTTTTGTATTGTATGTATTATGGCATTCAAACTTACAAGCTTAATTTAACAGTGTACTGATGATACTCTAGATGTCTTTGACAAGGAAGAGCGTACAACTTACAACTTATAGAGTTTATGATATAGCAATTTTTTAGTATTAGAGTTCATAAACAACACAAAAAAATATTCTGATATGACTTTACATTACTTTTATTGTACTTTCTAATTATTAATTTTTTAATATATATATTTTACAAAATATTTAGTTTTCTTGTATACTATTTGGATTTTAGATTATTATAATTATTATTTTTGGCTTCTGATTCAAAATGGAGTGATTTTGAGTGATAAACAGAATGCCCTCGTTAGAGAAAACAGTTATGATATTCTGAGTCACATGTGCCAAATCCCATTCCTATGTGCCTAACTTCTATGAATTCATACAAAGTAGGAAACCAAATACCTCATATAAAACCAACATAATCATACATTGATGCCTTTAAGATTTCTATAACTCTTCCTCAATTTTTATAACCTGCACATAATATATGAAAAATAAAAAGAAAATTTAGTAAATCAAATAGTCATATAGTATATTATTATAATTAAATCTATATATTATCATTTATATAATAGTACTAAGAAAAAACTGTATATAAAACTATACCTGGACCCCAATCCGAGATCTGCCAGATCATAGCCACTCCAGTGAACAGTTCAATTCTAAATCTGGAACTTCAAAAAATACAATGATTTCAAATTCCATACAATCTGTATAACAACCTGACATAAGTATCTGGTTCCGGATGAAAGCTATCGTTTCAAAAACTGCCATCAAAAACATGTTTGCAGCCTCAAATAAAGACAGTGAAAAAATAATATATGGGAAACTCTGTTTCTTAGGATAACACTTAGTTATCGAATTCTCACACATCCTTAAAAGAAAATCCTCAGAGAAATGTCTGAGGGTTTGTTCGAAAGCATTGAACATTACAAAACCACCTTTCAAACTAACCTTGTTTACCCTTGCGGTTCGTATTCTATTTGGATTTGTCCACAGATGGACTTCACATTGGCTTGTCCGCCTATGCCTACATTGATAATAATTTGGAATATGTCAATGTCCCAGAAACCATTTTACGGTATAAACTGTAAGATTCCTTTTAAACAAAATATAAATATAATCTTTAATATAAGCATCAATATAAATTTTCTATATTGATAAAATCTAAAATGAATAAAAATGACACTTGTAAGATGTAGTAAAAAATTAAAATGATGATTAGTATATAATATATATGATGAGATATGACAGACATTGTCATGGTCTTATAGTTATGTTGCAGTTTTATTCTTTCCATTAAGATTCAAACTGCAATGTGGTGCTTCTTGTGACTATTTAAATGGGCATTGAGGTTTTCCATTTGTCATCACACTAGTGTTTGTCCTATTTAATATTGCTATGTGGGAATACAAAAACTGTAATCTATAAATTGATGCAGACAACATAAAAGGGAATAAATATAATAAAAAGGAAAAATTACAACAAATATAGACGGATTTAAGGGAAAAAATTGACGGGTTATGTAAATCAAAATGTTCCGGGAGAGATCTAAATTCAATCAATAAGATTATTGTAAAGGCTTTAGACTTCCACCACCATAAAAACTCCAAGATAATGTAAACAGGGATGGATAAAAGACAAGAAAAATTTATTATGAATAAGACAGGTTTTAATAGATTGATTTACATGCAAAACATTGACGGTATGTGGAAATCAATGAGATATCTAAATGTAATTAGTAAGATCAGTGTATAGGCATAAGACCTCATCCTCTACGATAGTATCCCTCCTTGGATGCAATATAAGATTAGCCCTCAGAAATAATGTATCCCTATTAGCAATTATATATAACACTCTTGTTTTGGAGGTTTAAATCTTATTGCCAAGAGGGCATCTCTTATATTGTGGGGAGAGTTGCATCTACATGAAATAATAATTTAACAATGTCATTTTCTAAGATTTTAGATTTAGTTTAATTCAAATAAATGTTGTTTCTTTGTAACACTTCAGAAAAGAAAATTAAAAAAACACATTAGTATTGTGTAAACAATATTTCAATCAAAATAACATGTATAAATCTATTCATTTCAAGGTTTGTAGATTTGATACCTTTTAGAGCAATAATGTTCCATTGCAAATCCTGAAACAAACCAACACTACCTTTGAGACCAATATGGCGGCAACTCCTCTAAATAAAAACCTAACCCTACGAGATCTAGGCTAATTATTCTTTTTAGAAGCAAATGCTTGGCCTTCCTTCTATAAATTTTCAAAACACTACCTTTGAGACCAATATTGTTTCACCGCAACTCCTCTGAATAAAAACCTAACCCTACCAGATCTAGGCTGCTAATTATCATTTTTAGAAGCATATACTTGGCCTTCCTTCTATATATCTTCAAAAGAAAACGCAATGTATATTTTAGAGTTTTCTGAAGATTTGTAGAAGCATATACTTGACCTCCTTCTTTATATCTTCAAAAGAAAATGCAATATATATTTTAGGGTTTGTTGAAGTTATATAATGGGTTCTTTATTATAGGAAAATATAAATAAATCTAGACGTACAATCCTCTATATTGTCTTTTATTATTACTGTTCCCAGATTATTGGTTAGGTAAAATATAATCCTAAATTTAGATTTAGGGTAGATTAGAAGTATACAATGTCTTCTTTATGACAATGATAAACATGTGTATGTAACTAGATATACAATTCTAAAAATCATATTATCTTATGGAGATGTACAATTAATAAATATTATTTTTTTAATGCACATGAACTATTCTACAAAATTATTGACCTTTTGACATGTCATTATTTATTGTGGGCAAAACTCGAACCATGTATAAATGGGTTTTAATTGACATAGTATTGGGTAAATGTTAAAAATTGGTGCCTATTACATGGAAGTCTGTGGCCAAAAGAAACAGGCACCGATTTTTAAAAAAATAGAGAACGTGTTTAGCTTCGAGTGCCTATTTTTAAGGTACTACCGACCCCTCAGCTATTTTTCTCTAGATTATACATGCCATTATTTTTCTTTATTTTTTTAATTAAAAATTGTTGTTTAATATTATTTTTAACTAGTTAAATGAGTAATTGTTTAGTTTCAACTTTTTCATCTAATTTTCCATATAAATAAATGTATTTTATGTTCTATTTAGTTATTTTTAGTTTTAGCTTACTTTGTAAGTTATCATATCAAATTAGAAAACTAAAAAAACTATTATAGCTTAATTTAACCTTACCTAGAAAATAAAAACATAAACCTAGACAAAATTGAAATATGAAATTCTAAATAGAAAATAAAAACATAAACTTAGACACAACTAAAACAAGAAACTATACGTAGAAAACAAAAATATTAACCTATAAACAATTGAAATAAGAAACCATAGGTAGAAAATAAAAATGTAAATGTAGACACAACTAAAATAGGAAATCTTATTGTAGAAAATGTAAACTTAAACACAATTAAAACATGAAACTCTCTCTCTCTCAATTATGTTGTAATTAATCATTTAAGTGCTTCTATGTAAGGTAAACTATAAATTATATGTTAATTGTAAATTTTCATGTTTTTATATATACGCAAATTAAATCCATGAATGATTTTAACATTGAGGAGATCTTGTGTCAATAAGCACCACCTCCACCTACTCCTAAGGAGTTGTGACACCATATTAAGAGAAATGTATAAGTCATTATGAGAGACATAAATACTATTAGACATGATCATCATCCACCTCCCCAGCTACTATGCATTGCATATAGCATGCAAGGCATAATGGATTCTTTACAGACATTAGACTCTGAGCTAGATAGTTTTCTGTCATGGAGGGAGTCATTGCATGCTTATTATGTTGATGACTTCTCTTATTAAAATTTCAATGATTTAAAAATTATAAAAATGATATGAAATATTATTTTTTGAACCCTAAAATGGGTGAGGAGATACTCGGCAAGAAGCCATGTATTTCTATTAGATGGTGTTGGCACCCTGATATAGATGAGCATATTTGGGAGTGGTGGGGGATGGTATTGGACCATCCACCATACTCTAATTATGAGGTCCCCCTGTATTTTTTCAAAAAATTATACACTAAATTTGAATTGGGTAGGAAACCTAATTACTTTGACATGAAACTATTCCAGGGGGATGGTGAGGGTATGCCACAAGACATGCCAGAGGCTGAATTGAGTGATAGAACTATAAATTGTGTGAGTACTGAGCCCCTTGTTCCTCTTCCAACTCTAATAGTTTTTACACATGTCCATCATCGAGTAGTGCAGTCTACTCTTGGTTCATTAAGTGCCCTTTCAGGAAATTTGTTAGAGCACTTGACCCAGGTGAGGGTTGCCCTAGCATAGCACATGTTTGCATGAATTTTGGGTTTATATGTAGGGGTCCCTAGAGTGATCATGATACTTCCCATGCTTCCCATGGTGGATATGATGATGTTTATGATAGCACACATGGTGATGTTGGAGATGAGAGCACATCATATATTGATTTTCTCTATATGAACAATGATCATCCCATAGAGGTAAATTTAATTATAATTATGAGTGAAATATTAAATTTCATATTTATACAAATATGAACCATAACATGTGGATAATTTGGTGAATAGAGGAGAGTTGAAACTACATCAATCATTCGCCATCATCATATGGCATCCACACCTTAAGATCTCGGTTCCCCGTTCATAGTATGTACTTTGATCTAGATATATTTAAGTACATTTAAACTTTAAATAATTAGAAAATATTAATTGTGTTAGAGGTAGTTAGAGTCACCATTTTTTAAGTGTCTAAGACCCTTGTTAGTTCATTATTTTGAAGCTCATTCGACACGTTTCCTTGAGAGTCTTTCCGTACAGTAATTCTTCAAGCGTTTATGCCCTTCAAAGTTGTTAAGAAATAGCCTTCAAGTTTGTCAAGTTCAAATTCAGCCTTCCTTGGATGAACCTTTTTCAAGACTCATGTCTCACCTGAACCACTTCGAACCACTTTGAACTCTGGTTCAAAGTAGTTCCAAGCAATTTAATGAAGGTTTTATTTTCTAACAATTGTTTTCTGTAGGTGGGCCTCGACCTACATCACCTTTTGCTGGTGAACCACTTTGAACTCCGGTTCAAAGTAGTTTGAAGAGGTTCAAAGATAGATTGCGGGCAGAGTCATAAGTGAAAAGATAGTTGATGGGACACATGACATATGCTGATGGGGAAATGATGGTTAAGTTTTAAAGAGGAGCAGTTTTGATTTGATGGGAACAACGAAGAAAATCTCAAATAAATTTTTGGGTGACGATTAATGAACTCGTTAGCACGAGCGAGAGATATCATTTGTTAAATGGTTAATAATGATATTAAAGATGGTGGATTTTAAGGATGTCCTATTGCCTAGTCACCACTATTCACATCATTCAAAATTAATGTCCCTGACTAATGCTCATTAAAGTCAATTTTTCAGGGCATCAATCTTTAAAAATATAAACAGCTCTGTAAGTCTTTCTTTCCTATTAGTTTTTTGCAGAGTCTCGGCCGTGGGAGAAGAATTTGTTCTGAGTCTACATAAAATAGGTAGCTCCTAAAGCTCTTCTCATTTCCTATTGCTATTTAATATATTGAGTCGAGAGGGGGGGGCGGGGGGGGGGGGGTATTTTTATTTTTATTCCTGAGGGAGATATGAGGTCCAGTATGCATTTCTTCAGAAATGTCAATAATATGCAATGTCGAGCTCCCATTGTCTTAGACACAGACCTGTTAGGGATACCTATAGAAAAAATGGCAACTGACCTCACAAACCGTGCAGCGGAAGATCATAGTTTAGAGTTCCTGTCGAGTGGATTATTAGAAGCCATGGCTTTTTCACCGTCAGCTGTATGTCCAGAATTGGTTCAGCAATGTATTAATAGATATGATGTTAAATCCAAGTGCATTATGAATGCAAAAGGCCAAACCCTTGTGCCAGTCAATAGGGAGACTATTATGCCTATTTTTAAAATCCTAGAAGAATCCCTTGTCAGTTTTACTCCCACTCAATCTCTAGCTCAGTACAGAGAGAAAGTAGATAAAAACTGGAGTCATGTGGCGAGGAAGTGGACTCAAACCAATTACAAAGGTGGGTCTCAGTTACCTAAAGTTCTCACCAAAGATCACATGAAACCCCTTATTCATGATGTGATAGTGTTGCTTCACCAAATTAAAGGTTTAGAATAGGTTCTACTCTATGAGGAGTGGATGTTTCATTTTATAGAGATAGTCTTGGAAGGGGGCAAAATATTGATTGGGTGGACATTATTGATAGTTCCTCAAAGGACCAACTTAAACAAGCTCAGGCCATTAAGAAGGATTTCTTTATGTCTTCCTAGTTGATATACTACCTCGCATGCACACAAGATTTGTCTGCCATTCAACAAGTTCCTTGGAATGAAGATCTTTTAATTTATGAGTACTGTCCATTATTAAGAAAAGATAAAATTTTGGAAAATTACAGAAAGGTTCATGATGTTTTCTTGGGTAGATTGTGTCAACAATTGGTAGGAGTCCCAAACCAAAGAGTTTCATTAGAGGCATAGAAACTAATTCAAGCCTATGGAAGTCTATTCATTCAGTTCCCACGTTTCACCTACATCCGGGTTGGAGGCTTTGATGATGAACCCCTTAGAATCCCAAGATTTTCTTCGATAGTTTCATTTTCATAGACATTTGTAGGCAACTATTCGTGGTTATTAAAAATACCCTACCTAAAGAAAAATGGACTTCTATGTTCACAGTCAAAATTAGCAACTTGGCCTGTAACAATATGATGGACGTTTCGGTGATAGGAAGCAACTTGTTGAGTTTTCATTTGCAATTTTATGAATTAAGAAGGGGTTTTGACAATAAGGGCTTTGCTAGACAAGTTCTAAGCCTAAGTAATTATCCTTCACCCAGTTCACACCTTGAGGACCTATGGGAAGATCTTGGTGATGAGGAGGCAATCTGGAAATGAGATCACTCCAGATTTGTAATTCCATAAATCAAAATGTTGCAATTAAATTTTGATATTAAGGGTGTAGAAGATACAATTCCGAAGCCACAGTTTTAGAGGTTAGCAATGTAGAAGTAGGAAGTCCCCTGGACATAGATTGGAACAGGAAAGAAGAAGATGATATAAAGTTGGGGGCCCAAACCATTTTTGGGGTCACAAAAAACTAGTTAATAGAAAAGAAAAAGAAAGGAGCTAAGAACCCCCCTCTTGAAAAGCATAGTGCGGGATCAGGCTTAAAAAATGTGAATCATACCCCATCTAATGTATCTCCTATGGTTCCAAATGCAGGTAAAGTTACGTTCCCTAAGAAAAAGGAAGTTCCTAACGGGCATCCTACCGCACCAAGATCGAGGCCTAGAACAAGATTAGAAAGGCGTTGTCAAATGTCATCCTTGGGACTGGATTTCCTGGATATCAAGATTAATTATGATGACATTTATTTTCCAATAGATGAATAGGAAAAGGTTCAAGAAATCCTTACCATTAGTATGGATGTACCTCAGGCTGAGAGTACTCCTATAAAAACTCCTAATAATCTGATAGTCACCGGTTCAGTTCCTCTCTAGCTAATTGAGTCAGTGAATAAGAGATAAAGTTATAAACCCATTTCACTTCCTGTGAAGGAGATCATCACTAAATATGCTACTCGGATCCCCAAAGCAAAAAGAATGAAAAGTGATGCTAGGCTATCTACCGATCCATCTACTGGAAAGGTGACTGTAGAAATAGCCACTTTCAGGCCCAAAGAGGGAATCCAAGAACTAGATGCTAAATACTTTGAAATCATGAAAATGGAGCTTGGTGTTCTAAATAGGGATTCTAGGGATCACCTATTTAAATTGTCAGCTGATCACATGCTCGGGCAGTCACAAAAAGATGGACAAGAGAAACGTGAGTTAAAATAGCTGGTCTCTACCATGGCTGAATTTATTTCCTCACTTGCTGATGATGGAGTACTGCCATTGGCCCAGTCTTCCCAAGACTTTCATCTAAATTCAGTCAAAAGCCAAAGGTTACTGAAATAGATATAGCAGGGGAGGGTTCTGATGGAGGTTGTGAAGTCTTGGATAAGTAATGTAATCACTGAAGGGAGTGCTTTCATCTGTGAGTTTATATCTACTTGTCTAGATGGAGAAGGATTACTCGTTGAGGTTCAAACCCTGGTTCCAAGCTGGGAAATGGAGGAAGAGAAATGTGCAGTGATCGTCATAAAATTTCAAGAAATAGAAACCTATGGTGTGACTCAGTTTTTAGCTAAGAATTTGATGAAACTAGTGGACCCCTGTATGCTATTCATCCTAAAATAGAACTTCGGATGGAAAAATATGATGCTGAAGGCTGCGATCTCTCAAGCTAAAGAAATCCAGAAAGATGTGTTGGATATGCATGCGGATGCTCTTAAAGACATCAAAATAGTGAATCCCTTGAGTATTCTGCAAATTGACGAAGGTAACAGAGATGTGGATACTATGGTCAAAGTCTTTACAAACACCATGAATACTCTCAAGGAAAATGAAGCACCTACAGTTCAAGATTTCACCAGAAGTGCAAATGTGGAATCTATGTTGTTGTTGAATAGAGGTTAGCTACCTAAGAAAGTGGAGAGGATCAGGGAGTTAAGGTGGGAAAAGAATGTGACTCGGGCAAAGTTGAAAGGTCTGAAGAATTTGCATTTCCAGCCAGCCCAGGAATTGGTGAACATGTTCTGATCCTGGAAGCTCATACAGATCACTAGGTCAGAAGGCCCCAGAGGGAGTTAGTAGATTTCAGGACAGCATTTCCCTTTCTTTATGTTTTAAATGACATGTGTTATGAAACTCTATTTTTAGTTATGTAACTAGTTTAAACAGTTTTTTTGGTGTTCGAGAGGCTGGGTTTTTCTGGAGGCTCTCTCAGACCTAAAACTATTAATGCTGGACCATTGAACAGTAAAAGGGTTAGAAATTATAGATAGGAAATAGCTAGTTTCTTTTTGAAGTAGATAGTTAGCATAGTCTTTTAAAATTCTAAAACAGTTGGTGACTGATTTTTTATTAGACTTTGATCCAATCTTATATGAATATATGGATACATGGTATGCTTTAGATCTTTAAATCAAAATCTGGAATGTATTGATTGCTTTGAAAGTTGATACATTTAAATCTGTGCATACCTTATTTATATTCAGTCACTTCCAATTTCATTCTAGCTCATCTTTCTTGATTTATTTTATAGGCTATTTATTTTAGAAGCAGTTAATAGATTTCCATTTTCTTCATAGTTAAATTTAATCACATGTTGATTCTATGAATCACTTGGATACCCAAGAGTATTTGAGTGGTCCTTCTACACTTTTTGGTCAAAGGTGTATGAATATACGTTTTATTAACAATTCATTGAATATTCTACAAGGAAGTTTTACCTTAAAAATATAGAGGGAAGCAATTTCTTATGCTTACCCAACTATTGATGAATCGTTTGTCTTCAGAAGTGTAGAGTCTTTATTCATTATTCATTTAAAAAGAGGAAGAAAAATCTATTCGCCAATGAATTTTTGGTGACTCTATTGGGGAGAGTCCAGTATAAAACACTAGGTTCTCAACTGATATAATGCCAGAAGATGGTATTGCCACACAATGATGTGTTTCATGTGCTTCAACCTAGTCTAGGTTTCGAAGACACACAAGAAGACACAATTTCAAGCTTAGTTGCAGTAGTGTGGAGGTTTAAACATAGTAACTAGAAGTTTCATCAAGTTCAGGTAGTGTTTGAAATAGAAGAAAGAGTTGAACGACTAAGGGGAATACCAGTCGCTCGTGAAGCAGTTATAGTGAACAGACTTGCACAAGCCCCAGCAAGAAATTAAGGTCACTCCCGAGTTTGAAACTGGCAAAAAAGAGGTTTACCAAAGGTGATAGGAGTAGGGGATTTCTTGATGAAGATTTTGAAGCTTTGAGGAATCTTAGTTTTGAACCTGATCTTAACACCCGCAAGAAGAAGAAAACCCGAACATTTAGTAGACCTTCTTCACCTTCACCTAGCCCATTTGTTCCACCTCTTTTCTAAGCTATTGTAACACCAGGAACTATTGTTCCTACTATTCTTAATATCTAACCTTTGAATTTCCACTTACCTAACATGGTTGTCAATCAACCCTAGGGTCAAAATATTGGCCCATTGAACTTAGGAGCTAACCCTCCTGGAGATTTTCCCAAAGGTGCTAATTAGGTCTTTCCCAAGTTCAGCAGAGATGGAAAAGTAACCATTGATGATCATCTCAGTGCCTTTCACACTACCTATGGTGTCATTAGCGTTCCTACTGAAGAAGTTGCGGTCAGGCTTTTTGTCAGGACATTAGTGGATACCACAGCTGATTGGTTCATTCATTTACCAAATGGTTCAATCACTAATTGGAATGATATGAAGATGGATTTTGAAACAAGATTCAAAACTCATGATAATGAGATTTCTTTATTGCTTCAACTTAGTCAACTAAAGAAGGAAATACATGAGCCCATGCAGGAGTTTGTGGCTAAGTTTAATAGAACTTTGCAAAGGATTCCAGCAGCTTCGACACCCAGCAATGAAAATAAGAAGATTTTCTTCTTGAATGTCATTCCGCCTGATATAAGCTTTCACCTATTGAAAGATGGAGTTGCCAATTTGGCCACAGCCCATACACAGGCTATTCAGCTAGAGGATACACTCATAATGGCTGGAAAGTGGAAGAGAGAAGTTCAGGCTTTGGGAACTCCCTCATCCTCTACAAAAATACACCCTCTAATGCAAGGATTGATGAATGATATGGCTATGCTCAAGAGACAACAAAATAAGGCTAGTTCACCATACCAATCCCCTTATCAAGATGTTATCCGAAGATAATATAATCAACCCTAGGGAAACACATTTCTATTGTCAAGTTCACAACCCAGATTGCAAATTGAATCTGCCCCAAGGGAAACAATGTGTTCTTTTCATCTAACAACCGATCATGATGGAGAATCTTGTCCTGATTGGTTAAGGTGTCTCCAAATCAATGCACCAAAAGATACTATTAGTATAGAAGAGTTGAAAGATGAGAAAGACTCACCTGATATTGGCCTATCAAGTCCTTTTTACCTAGAGTATGAGCTAGGCTCTGACAAAGGTGGAAGTGTTTTAGCAACTTTGCAGGATCCTGCCTGCGCTATTCTAACAGTAAATCAGAGAACGCAAAAGTTTGTTCCAGGTTCAATTGCTGCTAATGCTGATGCTAGGTATAAAGAAGCTAGAAGCGGAGAGACTCCTACATGTCCAAAGGGGCCTGAAGTAAAGATCTTACCAAGAGGTGGTTCATCTCCTTCTTCTTCATTTGATTTTGTTGAGTTCTATAAAACAAGCACAATCTCTATTTCCCCCAGAGAATATCTTAAAATGAATCCCAGAGAGCTGGACAAGTTGGTCCAATATGTTAAAGGGGAGTCTAGTTCAAACCCCAAACCAAATAAGCCTCTTATAGGAAAGACAACCACAGTCGAAGAACCACTTGTCTTTAAGCCCCAAGATACTCCTCAAATGCCTGAAGAATGCCCTTTGGTTAATATAATTGAAGATGAACTAGAGGAAAGAAAACCTAATCACTTTTATATTTCCCTACTAATAAATGGCCAAAAGCTTAGTAATTGCATTATTGACTCTAGCGCATCTAATAACATCATGCCTGCTCCTGTTGCAAGAGCCGTTGGTCTCACCCTGACTAAAACCTATGGCCATTACTATTCTATGGATGGGAAATAAGTACCATTAATGGGTCAAGTCAATGATGCCCAAGCCATTCTCACTGCATATCCTAACAAACGTATGAAGTTGACTATTCTAGTGGTAGACATCCCAGCTAGCTATGGTATGCTGCTCAGTATAACTTTCTACAAGGATTTAGGAGGAGACATTAAGATGGACTGGTTAGAGGCTATGATCCCAGTAGGAAAAAAGAAAGTAAAACTTGAACCTGAGCCTAAAAATAAATATATTATGGTACCCTCAAATAACCCAAAAGCTCAAATTTTATATGAGGAGTGTCATTTTGGCAATTATCTCATTTTAGCCAATCTTGAAAAGGATGCTGAAACTTCTTCTCAGAAAGAAGAGGGTATATGGAAGATGGAGTTTGATGACAACTACTCCAATTCAGGCTTAGGCGTGGGGGTAGTCCTTTTGTCTCCTAATAAAGAATGTATTCCTATTTCTTTGAAGTTAGATTTCAAAAATACTAATAATACTACAAAGTACGAAGCCTTACTTCTAGGCTTAGAAGAAGCAAATCTGAGGGGAGTCAAAAAGTTGATAGTAAAAGGTGATGCCAAGTTAATCGTGAAGCAGGTGAAAGTTCAATTTTCTATTAAGAATGAGAGGTTAAAGCACTACAGAAATTTGGTATGGGATGAGATAGACTTTTTCGATGCTTTTTCCATAGAATTTATACCAAGAAATTAGAACACCAGAGCAGATGCCCTGGCAGCATCGACTGCATTATTATTGCCACATCCTGACTTTAAAACTTGAAAGTATCAAATTGAGATCATCTACAAGCTGAAAGTGCCTGATAATGTGGAGTATTGGCAAGTCTTTGATAGTGATTCTTAGCTTAGGGATTTCTTAGAATGTGCCATAGGTTTTTTTGATGTATATTTTCAAGGATCAAATAGTGATTGCAAAGAGGTCTACAAAGATTTTGCAGGTAGTGATGGGGTGATTCAACTGAAAGGTAATAAAATCCCCAAGGGCCTTGTATCTCTAGAACATTTGTTCAGGAGAAAATATGATAGTACTGTTAAAGAGAAGATATCCCATGTGCATAATGCCAAAGAATATGACAAAATTGATATAGGAGAGCAAGATGATCCAAAATGGATTTCAATTAGTCAGATGTGTACTTTATCTAAAAAAGAAGACATAACAAAGTTACTTACAGAATACATGGATGTCTTCACTTGGGGGTATGAGGACCTGAAGAAAATTAGAGGAGGTCTTTTTGAACATCAAATCCCTTTAAAGCTTGGTGTTACCCCTTCTCGTAAAAAATTAAGGAACTATAACCCAAAAAGTGTCTGAAGCCATATTGAAGGAGGTTGAAAAGATGCTATAGGAAACAATTATCTATCCCATTCATCATTCTACTTGGATCACCAATATAGTTCCTGTGAGGAAGAAAAATGGCGAGATCAGGATCTATGTTGATTTTCATAACCTGAACCAAGCAAGTTTAAAAGATAACTATGCCCTGCCTGTGATGGAGCATGTTCTTCAAGCTATATCAGGATCTAAAGTTATGTCTATGCTAGACAACTATTTTGGGTACAACCAAATCAGTGAAGCAAAAAATGACCAATACAAAATGGCATTTATCACCCCGTGGGGAACTTATGCATATAGTCAAATGCCATTTGGGCTGATCAATGCTGATGCAACCTTCCAGAGGGTGATGAATTCTTCTTTCAAAGATCTCTAGAGTAAAATTATAGTGGTGTATTTAGATGATCTTACCATCTTTTCAAAGAAGAGAAGTCAACACCTAAAAGATCTTGAGATAGTGCTTTTAAGATGTAGAAGCCACGACATTTCTTTGAACCCCAAGAAATCAATATTCTTTGTGGAGGAAGGAAAATTACTGGGTCATATTGTGTCAAAGGATGGTGTTTGAATTGACCCTGAAAGGGTTAAGGTGATTCAAAAACTCAGCCTACCTTTGAGCAGAACCAGATTGAAGTCTTTTTTTGGCCAGGTGAATTTCTTGTGTGTGTTCATTCTGGAATTCTCAAAAATTAGTAGGTGCATGGTCGACATGATGAGTGAGAAAGTTCCTTTTAAGTGGAATGAAAATGGATGCAAAGATTTTAGTGATATTAAGGATGCGATATCTCAAGCACCTGTGCTAAAAAGTCCCAATTTCAAAAAGGACTTTATCATCTATTGTTATGCTTCCGAGCATACTCTATCGAGTATATTAACAGAAAAATATGAGAAAGGACAAGAAGCACCCATAGCCTTTATGAGCACACCTCTGAAAAGACATGAGCTCAAATACTCCCAGATGGAAAAACATGCCTTCACCTTATTAAAAGTAGTAAAATAGTTCAGGTACTATATACTTCATTCCCATTGTACCATTTTCATCCCTAAGACTGCAGTGAAAAGTGTTTTGACTCAGAAGGAGATTGGTATGAATAATAGAGTAGCTTGGATAGCAAAAATTCAAGAGTATGATCTAATGATTAAACCAACCAATTTGGTAAGAGGGAAAGGCCTGTGCAAGCTAATAATAGAGGATAGTAAGCCATCTAAGAAAATTGATGAAGTACCCATGGCATTGTTGGTCAGTCTAAGTGATCCTTGGTTGTTGGACATGGCTTATTTCCTTACTTATGGTGAGTGTCCTGATCATTTAAACCCCAAAGAGAGGCGTAACTTGAAATTGAAAGAAAGTAAATATATGATATCCCAGGGGACATTATATAAAAGAGGCATAGATGGAACCTTCTTAAGATGTGTGGATGCTGAGCAGCAGAAAGAACTTTTGAAGGTGTTCCATGATGAAGCTTGTGGAGGTCAATATTCCTTAGCTGTAACTGCATTCAAGAGTCTATAGAATCATTACTATTGGCCTGACATGTTGAAGGATGCATACTAGTATGTCCGCAATTGTGACAAATGTTAGCTTTTTACTGGAAGACCTCATCTTACTACTTTGCCTCTTAAACCTGTGAATGTTGATGAGCCTTCCAAACAATGGGGGATAGGCTTTGTGGGACCTTTGAACGCACCATCTAGCATTGGGCATGTTTACATCCTCACGGCCATTGATTATTTTACTAAGTGGGTGGAAGTTGTCCCCACCAAGAAATCAAACTCTCAATTGTGTGTGAGTTCCTTTTAAATTATATTTTTGTTAGGTTCGGGGTGCCTATTAAGATAGTAGCAGACAATGCTACACACTTTTCCTCTGAAGAAATCTTAGCTTTTTGTTATGAACATGGAATTTCTTTGGCTCATTCCTCTAACTATTTACCACAAGGGAATGGTCAAGCCAAATCTAGTAACAAGAACTTAGTGGCGATCATGAAAAAGTTGATGGATAATAATCCCCGTGAATGGCATAAGAAGTTGTTTGAACCGTTGTGGGCAGATTGAACCACTTTGAAAAGAGCAATTGGAATGGCCCCCTTTGAATTGGTATATGGAATAGGAGCACATGTCTCTCTACCTTTGAAACTCTCCTTAGCTAAGCTCCAAATAGTCATTGAAGATCAGTATTTTAAAGACCCTCTGGAGAAACGGGTCATACATTTGAGTAGACTAGGAGAAGAAAGGGAGGAGTTGGTAGATCATATCACAAAGCATCAGCTAAAGGTGAAGAAAATTTTTGACATGTAGGCATGACCTCATAACTTTATGGAGGGTGATGAAGTGCTACTATGGGACAAGAGGCGAGCACCCAAAGGGTTTCATGGGAAATTTGAGTTTTTATGGAAGGGACCATTTATTATTTTTGAAGCTCTTGGCTCAAATGCTTTTCACCTGTCCTATCTAGGTGGTGTGAATCTGCCTTTTACTTATAATGGGCAGGACCTCAAGTTATGAAAGCTCTAATGATTTAATCAGACAATACCCATGTACATATTAGGTAGTGTTTCCTATTTTCCTTTTTGTTGTGCCTTAGTGTTCTATTTTTCATTCCCTTTAGGTAGTCTTTTCTGTGAAACTAGTTATTTAGAGTTCTCTGCACATTCAACAATATACAATCCCCAACTAGAGCTAATGTTAGACGTAGTAAGAGTCACCATTTTTTAAATGTCTAAGACCCTTGTTAGTTCATTATTTTGAAGCTCATTCAACATGTTTCCTTGAGAGTCTTTCCCTGCATTAATACTTCAAGCATTTATGCCCTTCAAAGTTGTCAAGAAATAGCATTCAAGTTTGTCAAGTTAAAATTTGGCCTTCCTTAGATGAACCTTTTTCAAGACTCATGTCTCACCTGAACTACTTTGATCCACTTTGAACTCTGGTTCAAAGTAGTTCAAAGTAGTTCAATGAATGTTATCTTTTCTAACGATTGTTTTCTGCAGGTGGGCCCCGGCCTACATCAACTTTTGGTGGTGAACCACTTCCAACCACTTTGAACTCTGGTTAAAAGTAGTTCGAAGAGGTTCAAAGATAGATTGCAGGCAGAGTCATAACTAAAAGGATAGTTGATGGGACACATGACATATGTTGACGGTGAAATGATGGTTGAGTTTTAAAGAGGGGCTGTTTTGATTTGATGGGAACAACGAAGCAAATCTCGAATAAAGTTTTGGGTGACGATTAATGAAATCATTAGCACGAGTGGGAGATATCATTTGGGAAATAGTTAATAATGATATTAAAGATGGCAAATTTCAAGGATGTCCTATTGCCGAGTCATCACTGTTCACATCATTCAAAATTAATGTCCCAGACTAATGCTAATTAAAGTCAATTTTTTAGGGAATCAATCTTTCAAAATATAAATAGCTCTGTAAGTCTTTCTTTCCTATTAGTTTTTTGTGGAGTCTCGGCTGTGGGAGAAAATTTTGTTCTGAGTTTGCGTAAAACAGGTAGCTCCTAAAGCTCTTCTCATTTCCTATTGCTATTTAATATATTGATTCGAGATGGGGGGGCATTTTTATTTTTATTCCTGAGGGAGATATGAGGTCTAGTATGGATTTCTTTAGAAATGTCAAGAATATGCAATGTCAAGCTCCCATTGTCTTAGACACAGACCTATTAGGGATACCTGAAGAAAAAATGGCAATTGACCTCACAAGCCGTGCAATAGAAGATCATAGTTTAGAGTTCCCGTCGAGTGGATTATTAGAAGCCGTGGCTTTTCCACCATCAGTTGTATGTCCAAAATTGATTCAGCAATGTATTAATAGATATGATGTTAAATCCAAGTGCATTATGAATGCAGAATGCCAAACCCTTGTGCCAGTCAATAGGGAGACTATTATGGCTATTTTTAAAATCCCAAAAGAATCCTTCGTCAGTTTTACTCCCACTTAATCTCTAGCTCAGTACAGAGAGAATGTAGATAAAAATAGGAGTCATGTGGCTACGAAGTGGACTCAAACCAATTACAAAGGTGGGTCTTGGTTACCTAAAGTTCTCACCAAAGATCACATGAAACTCCTTATTCATGATGTGATAGTGTTGCTTCACCGGATTAAAGGTTTAGAACAGGTTTTTCTCTATGAGGAGTGGATGTTTCATTTTATAGAGATAGTCTTGGAAGGGGGGCAACATATTGATTGGGTAGAGATTATTACTATTTCCTTGAGGGACCAACTTAAACAAGCTCAGGCCATTACGAAGGATTTCTTTATGTCTTCCTATTTGATATACTACCTGGCATACAGACAAGATTTGTCTTCCATTCAACAGGTTCCTTGGAATGAAGATCTTTTAATTTATGAGTACAGTCCATTATTAAGAAAAGATAAAATTTTGGAAAATTACAGAAAGGTTCATGATGTTTTCCTGGGTAGATTGTGTCAACAATTAGCAAGAGTCCCAAACCAAAGACTTTGATTGGAGACATAGAAAATGATTCAAGCCTATGGAAGTCTATTCATTTAGTTCCCATGTTTCACCTACATCCGGGTTGGAGGGTTTGATGATGAACCCCTCAGACTCCCAAGGTTTTCTTTTGACTATTTTATTTTGGTAGAAGTTTGCACGCAACTGTTCGTAGTTATTAAAAATGCCCCACCTGAAGAAAAATGGCCTTTTATGTTCCCAGTTAAAATTAGCAACTTGGCCTATAACAATATGATGGACACTTCGGTGATAGGAAGCAACTTGCTGAGTTTTCATTTGCAATTTGATGAATTAAGAAGGGGTTTTGACAATAAGGGCTAAACTAGACAGGTTCTAAGCCTAAGTAATTTTCCTTCACCCAGTTCACACCTTGATGACCTATGGGAAGATCTCAGTGATGAGGAGGCAATCTAGAAATGAGATCACTCGAGACTTGTAATTCTACAGATCAAAATGTTGCAATTAAATTTTGATATTAAGGGTGTAGAAGAGGATAGTTCCAAAGCGACAAGTTCAGAGGTTAGCAATATAGAAGCAAGAAGTCCCCCAGACATAGATTGGAACAAGAAAGAAGAAGATGATATAAACTTGAGGGCCCGAACCATTTTTGGGGTCATGAAAAACTGGTTAATAGAAAAGAAAAAGAAAGGAGCTAAGAACCCCCCTCTTGAAAAGCATAGTGTGGGATCAACCTTAAAAAATGTGAAACATACCCCATCTAATGTATCTCATCTGGTTCTAAATGCAGGTAAAGTTACATCCCCTAAGAAAAAGATGGTTCCTAGCGGGCATCCTACCGCACCAAGATCAAGGCCTAGAACAAGATCAGAAAGGCATTGTCAAATGGCGTGCATGGGACTAGACTACCTAGATATGGAGATTAATGATGATGACATTTCTTTTCCAATGGATCAATAGGAAAAGCTTCAAGAAATACTTACTAGTAGCATGGATGTATCTCAAGCTGAGAGTACTCCTATAAAAAATCCTCACAATTGAATAGTCACTAGTTGAGTTCCTCCCTGGCTAACTGAGCTAGTGAATAAGAGAAAAAGTTATAAACCCATTTCACTTCCTGTGAAGGAGATCATCACTAAATATGCTACTCAGATCCCCAAAGCAAAAAGAATGAAAAGTGATGCTAGGCTATCTACCGATCCATCTACTGGAAAGGTGACTGTAGAAATAGCCACTTTCAGGACCAAAGAGGGAATTCAGGAACCATAGGCTAAAGACTTTGAAATCATGAAAATGAAGCTTGGTGTTCTAAATAGGGATTCTAGGGATCACCTATTTAAATTCTTAGCTGATCACATGCTTGGGTAGTCACAAAAATATGGATGGGAGAAACGCGAGTTAAAACACATGGTCTCTACCATGGCTGAATTTCTTTCCTGACTCGCTAATGATGGAGTACTGCCACTGGCCCAGTCTTCCGAAGACTTTGATCCAAATTCAATCGAAAGCCAAAGGTTAGTGAAATAGATTGAACGGGGGAGGGTTCTGATGGAGGTCGTGAAGTCTTGGATAAATAATGTAATCACTGAAGGGATTGCTTTCATCCGTGATTTTATATCTACTTGTCTAGATGGAGAAGGATTACTTGGTGAGGTTCAAACCCTGGTTCCAACCTGGGAAATGGAGGAAGAGAAATGTGCAGTGATCATCATACAGGTTCAAGAAATAGAAACCTATGGTGTGACTCAGTTTTTAGATGAGAATCTAATGAAACTAGTGGACCCCTATATGCTATTCATCCTGAAACAAAACTTTAGATGGGAAAACATGATGTTTAAGGCTGCGATCTCTCAAGCCAAAGTAATCAAGAAAGAGGTGCTGGATATGCATGCGGACACTCTTAAAGAAATCAAAATAGTGAATCCCTCAAGTATTCTACAAATTGATGAAGGTAACAAAGATGTGGATGCCATGGTCAAAGTCTTTATGGAAACCATGAATGCTCTCAAGGAAAATGAAGCGCCTACAGTTCAAGATTTCACCAGAATTGCAAATGTGGAATCTATGTTGTTGCTGTACAGAGGTTAGTTACCTAAGCAAACAGAGAGGATCAGGGAGTTAAGGTGGGAAAAGAATGCGACTCTGATGAAGTTGACAGGTCTGAAGAATTTGCATTTTCAGCCAGCCCAGGAATTGGTGAACGTGTTCCGATCATGGAAGCTCGTACATACGGCCACGTCAGAAGGGCCCAGAGGGAGTTAGTAGTTTTCAGGACAAAATTTCTCTTTCTTTATGCTTTAAATGATACTTGTTATGAAACTCTTTTTTTAGTTATGTAACTGGTTTAAATGGTTTTTCTGGTGTCCAAGAGGTCGGGTTTTTGTAGAGGCTCTCTTGGACCTAAAACTATTAATGCTGGAGCATTGAATAGAAAAAGGGTTAGAAAATACAAATAGAAAATAGATAGTTAGCATAGTCTTTTAAAGTTCTAAAATAGCTAGTGATTTATTTTTTATTAGACTTTGATCCAATCTTATATGAATATATAGATGCATGGTATGGTTTAGATCTTTGAATCAAAATCTGGAATGTATTGATTGCTTTGAAATTTGATACATTTAAATATGTGCATACATTATTTATATTTAGTCGCTTCCGGTTTTATTCTAGCTCGTCTTTCTTGATTGATATTATAGGCTATTTGTTTTAAAAGTAGTTAATAGATTTCAATTTTCTTCATAGTTAAATTTAATCCGATGTTGATTCTGTGAATCACCTCGATACCCAAGAGTATTCAAGTGGTCCTTCTACACTTTCCGGTCAAAGGTGTATGAATTTACTTTTTGTTAACAATTCATTGAATATTCTACAAGGAAGTTGTACCTTAAAAATATAGAGGGAAGAAATTTCTTATGCTTACCCAACTATTGATGATTCATTTGTCTTCAGGAGTGTAGAGTCTTTATTCATTATTCATTTAAAAATAGGAAGACATATCTATTCGCCAACAAATTGATAATGTGTTTTACATATTTTTTTCAATTTTATAGGGTTCTTCATGTCACACTGAGATTGGTAGTTCTTCATGCTCTTCCCCACCTGTCACTGAGAGTTAGCCGCATATACCTGTAGTATGTTTTTCATTCATTGATTTTAAGTTTTTAAATGCTTACTAATTATGTAAAACTTTTATTCATACTTTTTCTTTTCTTTTTATTGTAGGCTTTTGGATTGTCTCATGTTGCATCACATTTACATCCTAACTCATTAGTGACATTAGCTATGTGTCACACAACTAATGTACATGTTTTTGTACATTATAATTTATAATTTATAGTCAAGTTATATATACTTTATAATTTATGTATATATTATAAGTTTGATTCATGCTTTATATATATTGTTTAAGTCAACAACACCATGACTCTTGGCATGGCTATAGGATTAAGCCAAATGCAACCATAAAAATTGTCCTTTGAGGTCATGATTAAAAGTAATTTTTTGATGTCTATTGTGTATCTATCTTTCATACCTCAATTATCAAATTTTTGTAATGTTTATGTTTTATAGGACTTGACTGCATCAAATTTTTTATGTAGATGAGAGAGGACATCCATTCCCCATTGAGGGCATTACTGAGCATGGATGCATGGTAAAATTTTAAATGTTTAAATTAATATTAATTAGTTTTTAAGTGAATTATGCAAGTCATTTGAATTAAGTTCACACAAGTATAGTCTTCTTGTGTGATCTTTTAAAAATGTACAAGACAATGAGGGAACTCAAGATTAAACATAGCATGATGGTGCATCTCAGTCACCTTCATGTGGAGTGAAGAGGATTTAAGATCAGCTCGATGACCAAAGGTAGATTATACCAGTCACATACATTATTTTCAATTTTTATATCATGGACATTTTATGATGGCACATGTTATATATGTTACCGGGACTATTTATGATGTTATTTGGACTTGCATTATCAGGACTTACTATCATATTAAATTTTGACTTGTTTATATAGTACGACTTTCATTACCAGGACTTGTTACCATATATTAACTATAAAAAATATCTATCTAATAGTGAGATCTATTAATTTGAACTATGAATATGGATGTACAAATAAATCTATCATTATCTATTAGTGAACATAGGATGAATGGACAGGTTTTAATATTTAGAAAAAAATTAGACCAATACAACTATAAAAATATAGAACACCATATAAAAATATAGAACAACATATTAAAATACTTGACAAATAACAAAAAAATCCATTTATAAATTTGATTCAACCTAATGTAGAATCAACATCCTCTCTTTTTTGCAATCCATCTATGATTGCTTCGTACTCTTCCATTGAAAGTGTCCATAATATTTTATTATAAACTTTACCTTTGTATCTTTCCAATTTGATATTTGTTTCCACTACCAAATGGGAATAGTGTATAATCTTCTTTTCTGATTGGTAGTCTTCAAAAGATGGTAAACCATTCATTCTTTTTATGTATTTTTGTAGCCATGTACCAACTACCACAACATACCCAATTGGATACTGAAAACCATCATCATCTACTTGATGACCTATCAACTTTTTCTTAGGTTTTACAAGTCGAGCTAGCCAATACTCAATATTATCTTCATCATTCTCAGGTGCAACAATAATGTACACATTTCTTGAAAAACAAAATTAAGTTCATGTACAAATACAATTTTTTATATTTATAATTTAAATATAATCATAAATTATATTACATATATGACTAATATAATTTAAATTTTAACAATAAAATAAATTAAATTACCATGTTGTATGAGGTTTGAAACATGATCATAATTTTTGATGCAAATGTGTGATCGAGGTCTTCATTTCTTATATCATCTTGATCTTGTTTCTCACTAGGTCTTAAAGGATTTTTGTTTCCATTCTTCAACCCATTACATATTCTCACATTCTTCCCATTCATCTGCAATGCAAAATTGACAAAAATATGTAAGCTCCCTAGTCCAAATAGCCCAAGTGTTAGAATTAGAACTCCTTAATGAAATCAATTTAGTTGATTCACTGATTTTATCACAATCATATCCCGAAATTATATTATTCTATTTAACTAGCCAGAAGAAAATTTGATTGTAGATTTCTGACTTGATCATGTAGACAAACTTGTTTTACACCATTCTATAATTGCACATGCATCTTTACATTTTTATTTCTCCTCAAATTTGAGTTTCTCTTTGCAAAGAGATCTCTTAACAAATGCACTGACACCATCATGTTCTCCCTTCTAGTGTCTAGCCTCAAAAAAAATCTTGATATGTTGGATATTTATTTTCTTATGTGTCCTACTTAACCAATAAAACATTCTAGCATTCTTGAATTTCCCTATGCAATTATTTGACAATATTAGATGTTGTATCATATGAATTTATCTCTCCCTTAAATTATCATAAAAGTTCTTAAAGAAATAGTGGACAAACATTGATGAGTGTAATTTATTACCACTTATATAAAAATGGTACTCTCTCAATATTTTTTGATCCTCTTTTGTACTATCAAGTGCATGCCTAGAGACAATATGGAGAAAAATTGTTACTTACACTGAATATTGCGGTTGGATCATATTTTAGTGCAAGCATGTAGTTATTTGCAAAGTCCATGACTCAAAATATACTATGAATTGAAAATGTATTCTTGCATATGCAAAATTATCGATAAAGCCATATAGCATTTTGAGAGTGTTTCACATATATAGGTATGACCTCACTATTGAATTCATTCATAAATGCATGAACATTAACTTTTTAAGTAATTCAATTGCACCATTTTCTAACCTTTTCATCCTTCAATTTATACTCAATAGTTTTAAATATTTATACATCAACTAATTGTTGTCCAAAATCAATTGAAATATTTTAATGCAAACATTCATCTAATAATGTAAGATTTCCACATACATCAAATAGACCTAAAGAACATGCATTCAAAAGACAAAATTATTCATTAGGTGGGTTACAAAAAAAATTTGATATAAAATCCTTTATAGTTTTTGGTGGTATATTTATACCACATTCCTGCAATATTTCATTAGTATGCATCGTAAAACGTATAGATTTAAAAACATCATAATGATAACAAAATTGAACACGCTTTTTGAAATAAAAGGTTACTCTTTCCTTGTTAATCCTTACATACCATGGTTTACATTTTTTAAAAGATCTCTGACTAATACTAATAGTTAACACCTTATCATCCAAAAATTTCTTATACAATTCAGTTTGAGTAATACCCAAAAGACATTTTGGATGTGGATCACAAATTTTTGAGTTGATTGTTAATTTAAGAACATCTCTCATATTAGGTGATACTCTTGCATTATCATAGCAAAATGTTTCAATCAAATTTTTGACTTCACTAGTAATTTTCATGTCAGACCTTGTGAGTCTCCAACTAAAGGTACATAAATGGTTTGCCAAATCACTTTCAAAGATAAATCTTCTCTTTAAAGCTCTTGCTAAGTTTTACAATGAATGTTAAGATATCCACTTATGTTTGTAATCATTATTTTATCAGTAGTAGGTTTTTTACTAAATATGCTATTATTGCTTGGCGTGCCACATTACTATCAGTAGTCATTTTTTTACCCAATATATCCACTATTTACATCCTTACAACCTAAAGTGCTAAAGCCAGTGGGAGAAATGATCCCTAATGATTATGGAGTCTACAACATGGGTATTAATATTATTTCCATACAACTAGAGGATAGTGTGGTACGCACAAAGGAGGCTCATAGGATTATTTTATTTGATTATATGAAAAGGGCCAAGAGGCTAGACAAAATCTTCATGGAGCTACATAGAGTCAAGACCACATATAATTTCCTTACACGTAGAGATAAATCTTTACAGGTGGAGATTACACATCTCTAGGTCTAAGTTAAAAAAGAGAAAGTAGAAAAATATTCTTTGCAAGAGCAAGTCAACAAAATGAAGGAAAATATGTAGCAGGGGCAATCGAGAAAGAATGAATATTTGAATAAGCTTACTGAGAACAATTCAGAGCTAGCACAATTAGAGGCTAGTCTCCAAAGTATGGTGTAGCTCTAGAGTTAAATAAACATGCTAACTACTGAGGAGTGGATGGGAAAAGACTTAAGTGTTTCTCAAGCACTACTTTCCGAAGAGAAAAGATCAAAGGAAAGTAGGCTTAAGGAATCAAATAGAAAGAAAAAAGAGGCAAAGAATCCAAATGTAATATGGAAGAGGCCTTGTGAAAGGAAAAGGAGAGGTTGCATTAAAGTAATGAGAAAATACAAGAGAAATTTGTGGAGATGGTAGACTTACATTTGAAAGTAAGCAATGTAGAACAAAATGAGAAAAAATTGATAGAAAATATTGTTGTGAAGGAAGTAGAAAATGAATTGCTCACTCAGGGTGCCCAGGAACCCCCACCTTCTACCATAGATCTTTTTCTAATTTTTGAAGGTATTTTTTTTGTAGAATGGAAAAAAAAAAAGTAATTTATTTACTCTTTCCATCCTAGCTTTAGATTTTTTTTTATGTAGGATCATTCATTGTTCACTAAGGTTAAGCCCATCCTCAAGAAGTTCTCTTATTTTGTAATTCCAAAGGTTCAAAGTGCTCAAATATTTATAATCAACTTCCACAAGGTGGCCCTATGAACCCATACCACTTTAACTAGCTTGGATTCTATCATGGCGAAGGCAAATGGGTGTCTTTAGGAATTAGTGGAGAATGGATTTCTAACCCATTTTTATGTAGATGAGTTTGTGATACAATCAGAAGAGGTATTTGCAATAATTGATCAATAGTTAATTGGTTTCATCTAGAAAATTCTCCACACAATCCCCGAGGAAGACATTTTTGTAATGATTTTCTATTCAGTAGTTAGGTTGTAGACCCTTCTCAAGTCTAACTTTTGTGACCTTGGTCACATATCTTTCCACAAGATGATATTTTTAGATAAGGATAAGGGTTCTAAATCCCTTAGGTAGGGTTCCCATAGGATTTTCCATACTCTGAATTATTTTTTCTCCTAATTCCACTAAATTTTTTTTCCTTAGTTTCTTTCTTCTCTTTAGAAGTTTTATTTTGGAAGGAGCAGCGTGCATAGTACCATATATCCCTAGTGTTGTTTTGAAGTAGCTATCCTTTTTGTTTAACTAAGTGCCTTGCTTGTGCACCATATTTCCTTCAAGAGCTCATAGAATGTATTTTTTGTTGTCAAGCCCAGGATTATCTTGAGTCTTACACGTGGATGTCTCGTCAGCTCTTGAAGAGGTCTATTTTTGTGAAGATGTAGCTTTAGAGCTAGCATGTCATGTGTCACTTACTTTGCATCTGAGATACTTGTTCATGTTGGCCCTGACATTTACAAAAAGGAATGCACATGTTTTTTTGACACAAGTTTTAGGAGCTAAAGGTTTTTGGTTGAAGAGAGATTCAAATCCATTTTTCTACACATTGTTTTATTTGCAAGTCAATTTCTCCACATGTCTTGTGCTTGTGAGATTTATTTATTTTTAGTTGTGTGCACATCTTTCAATAAATATACAATGATGATGATTAGACATGGTTGTTATGTTACTCATAAATGGATTAAGAGTTGTCAGTAGTATTCATATGTATAGTTAGTAAATGGAGCAAGACAGTTCAGTCGGTTATAACTATAAAGTAGTCACCGAGCAAAGAGATTATCAAGTACAATAGTCATCGAGCACATAGCATTACCAAGCATCGGTATAATACCAAGTTGGAGACATAGCATTTACCGAGTAATCCAGAGATCACATAAAAGTTTGAAATGACATATAGTTCAAGGTGATCAATATTTTACTGAGCTAGAAAATTGTTTACCAACATCGAGGTGAATATTTAATACGGATGTAATAATTTAATGATCGATGATTCCTATGTAAAGATGATCTATTTTTATCATTAGACCTATTGATATTAGGTTTTATAAGACATATGGAGATCAGATAGGTTTATCTTAAAGAATTGATACTATATTTAGTTTATTAGAAACATGTGAGGACTACAGAGTAGTATAGAAGGACATATTCATCATAGAAAGGTGATTTCATTATTATACTTAATGGATCTGATATGAGCAATGTAATTTTTTTTATCAAATAGATCAAAACTTCAATGTTACTCTCTAGAAATTGTAGCAAACTTAAAATCTCCTAAAAGAGTAGACCTTATAGTCTTTTATAAAATATCTTAACTGAATGCACACTTAAGGAGTTTTGCTAAAATCCTTTAACTATTTAGATCTAGCTAATCATTTTGTTACTCCTAATAGGGTAAGATGACCATAAGTGAAGCTTTGTGGGTTTCATCCTCATCGTGTGTTTTACCTTCTAACAAGAGTTTTTGTGATACCAAAATAAATGTGTTATGTGTATGAAGTTTCATGTTTTCTTATTTTTTAAGATTACATGCATTTACATTTGAGTTATGTTATTGAGTGTGGTGAATGCAATTGATATAGTGAGTTAATGAATCAGTTATTTATAAGGATTCAGTTTGAAAATTTTTAAGGGTACTGATTCACACCTCCCCTCTCAGTACACACCTTTCCATAATTCCAACAATTGGTATCAGAGCTAGTTCTCTTGTTGAGGAAGTTTAATCAATGAAGAGAAAAGATCTTAAGAATGGAAAAGTATAAGCTTGATAAAACCATTGAAAATAAGAAATCAGAAATGCATAGTCACATGGAACAGTATAAGGAAGCAAAAGAAAAACTGAGAGAGTCATTGGTCAAAAGGAAGGAATTGGCATTTTGACTCAAAGAGACTGATTATCATGAAGAAGAGATAGAAGATTTATTTGAAGGATCTAGATCTATAATTACATCTAATGCATCTAAAGGAACCATATTAGATCTATTTGAAAGGAATCAACACCTCATTAAACAAGTGAAAACACTGCAAATCGGTCAAGAGACTCAAATGGTAAGAATGACTGATGTCATGAACAATGTATGACAGATAGAACAAGAAAAAATTTATCTATTGCAGAAAGGAGACAAATAAATAAAAAGCTAGAAGAAAAGGAATATGAAATAATTAGAAAATATTGGTGAATTGAGAGAAGAAAATGAAATAGTGAAGAATGAAGTGAAAATCTAACAATAACATAATGAGATGATAAATAAAGCTGAAGAAAGTACTAAAAGAATGGATGATTTATAAATAGTCAAAGAAGACTTGACAATACTTCTGGTTTAGGTTATACTGGGTAGGGATATTCACCAAATCAAGATGAATAAAAGAATTCTATAAAATCCAAGGCCAAAGAAGCTCTCATACTATCATTGTGGTAAAATAGGTCACACATTTAATTCCTAATGAAGAAAATCAAAAGGTATTCCTAAATCCACCCCTAATTTTGATAGTTATTGTTATAACTTCAATAAGTATGCACATCAAGCACATGAGTGTATATGAAAGTTGAATAAGTCACCTAAGAAAACCTACATAGAAAATCATCATCGTACTTGCAACATGCATGGACATATATCAAAGGAATGCAGGATAAAGATGAAGAAAGTTTGGAACTTAAAGGAAAAAATAAGACATAACAACTGAGAAGACAAGGTAATGCATATAATTGGGATTACAATACTTGGGTTAATTTCACAACATGTGGTAGATATGTTCATATTCTAGCTAACTACATGAGAATTCATTGGAGAGGAAAATCTTTAAATTGGGAAAATTCTTCAATGGCATATTTGAACTATCCTAAGGTCGGTCATTTAAGTAAAGACTGTAGAGACCGAGTACTAGAACTTAGTATTGATGAAAATGAGAACACCATTAAATGAATCATGAGGATAAGGAGCCAAATGTGGAGAAGAGAAACAAATGATAATGCTGGAACAAGTACAACTATCGGGGTAACCTCATCCTTTTGATTAGGTAATCTCACCACTTCCACCTAAGAAAAATCAAGTAACTATGGAACTAAATTTCAATTAACTTATATTTTACAATAGTTCCTTATATCTATTGTGTGAATACCAAATCGTCATGAAATAAGATGCACTAGGTCATTATATGTTTGGACTTACAAATATGTAAAGGTCGTGAAGCAGGATCGGGTAATAAATTTCTAGTCGGTGAAAGTGTTAGAGACAAATGCATTGTATAGTCAACTAAGCATTGATAGTAGTCACTGAGCTAAGGTATCTATTGAGTTAATTGAGTGATTTGATTATCAACTGAGTGGTCATTGGCCAAGCATTTAATGTGCCTAGCAAGGTTTTCAGTTATAAATACAAAAGAAATGAACTTATTTGTTTACACAACATTCAAGAGAGAATCAAAGCAATTTGATAGAGATGTGAGAAAAGTGTTTTCAAGTATTTCATAAATATTTGAGTACATTATGAATAGTTAGAAACTAATTCAAGTAAGTTTGCAACTAACTGAGCTCTCTGCACAAAGTTTATCAAAATCATTAAATTTGTAGTCATGATGGCCTCATCTTCTTGAACTATTCAATCTAAGGAAGAAAGGGGAATGAAGGTAACTTTTATCAAGAACACAACCTTTATAGAGCCCCACTACAAGATTCATCTGAAAGTTACAGCTCAACCCAATGACAAGGGTGTGTTCTCGTCAATACCGCCTAGGGTTCTACTCGTGAAAGATATTAGGTCTTACATCCACTATAAAATCAATGAAATTAGAGAACTCAAGGCTACAGTCCACTTACGAAGAGCTTTGCACTGATGGAAAAATGAAGGAAGAGCACAAACACTTGGAGCTCAAAGGGTTAACTAATGCCCTACATTTTTTGAAAGAATTCAAATTATAATGGATTTAAATATAGTGTTAAGATGAGTACATGAAGGAAAGATATGGCTAGATGAACTAATAAAAATAACAAAGGGTGTTATACACATGGTTATTGAGTATCCCACGAATGACAATGAAAAATCCCTAAGACACCTGGCGAAGAACGAAATTGAGAAGCTAACAAAAGATGAATGGGATGGAAGAAGCATGAGGATAAACACTATTAGTGACCCAGAGATGAGATGAGACACATATTTAATTGCATACAAGATATTCCAATCAAGTAGAATGAATAACATTCTATCTAGAGAGGTCGACATAAAACATAAAATTCTTAAGAAGGGTTTTCAACTCGACCTAGCTGAGTTGATGATGAGACAATTGGAAGAGAACATGCAAACCATTAGAGTAGAAAGATCAAATACTTAAAAATTTGGTTCATTATTGGTATGTACATTATTCTATTTGGAAAACTATTTTTTGTCAATCGCTAATGTAGAATGGGATGTCAACTAACCAGTTATTGTGTAAATAATTGAATTTTTTAGAAACTTAGACAAGAATTTTGTAGGTTGGTTATGGAGGATTATTTTGCAAAATTCAAGGAGAGAATAGAGATAAGAAAAAGGATCCTATCACATCAGGTAGATAAATATAAGGATGGCAATTTTTTCTCATGGACACCGACACCATCTAGTTTAAAGTAGTTGAACCAAGGACATCTTGGTTACCTCCCATGGAATATGAAATTGACATTGACCGAGCTAAAAAATCTATCAAGGATTTATTTGTTGAGAATATGGATAAAGATGTTACACAGTTTTAAAGCTATGAAGTGGAAAAATATAGAATTAAAATGGGATTGGTTTTAGACAAGATAGGAAGAAAAAAAGGAGAAAATGGTCAAAACTCTAAACAAACAATTCGGTGTAACTGATGAAGACATTGAGAAATTGATTGATGAGGAAACTGAGGAACATACAACAATTAGTGAAGATATTGATGAAGAGGAAACTGAGTCTCATGACCATGAATCGATAGAGCCTCTTAAGGCTACAAAATGTAAAGGTAAACAGGTTGATACCTCAATCCACACTAGAACAAGGTAAAAAATTTGTAGTTACCACCATTGAAGAAAGTTGTTGCAAAGATAAAAAGGCCAACACCAACTCACACCTATCAAAAGAGAAAAAAAATGAAGGCAACCACCGAGCTCCCTGAATAAAAAAGGAAAAGAAAAATAATTAGAGAAAAAGATGACATTGATTTAAAACATGAGGATACTAATCAATTTTGTGTTGTAGTGAATAAAGGACCTCAAACAATTGATGAGGTTGCAGAAGGAATAAAGAACATTGGAAGGATTTCTACTCCTACACCTAACAGGTACCCTACTATGACCACTGAGGATCAAGATAAGCTAGAGGAAGCCATAATAGGTATGATAATAAATTTCAAACAAGTTCCAGTTGATTTTTTAAGAAGCATGCCAAAAGAATAATATGACAAAGTATCTACTAGATGGATGTACATACTTAAAACCAAGAAGAGGATGATAGAAAGGACACTAATTTTGGTTAGATCTAATTTCTCTATTCCCAAGATTAATAAAGCCTTGAAATAATCAAAAAGTAATTTTTTTATGAAGGCTAGGGTATTTAAAATTATTCAAGGAAAAATACAAGAGGTAGATGACGAGAGTATAAATATATGGACTAAACTCCTAATTCTAGTAGATAAATTTGAGGCAAATGCATCTGTAGTTGACACCGAGAAACCTTAAATCAACATACAAGAAGGAGAAAAAATAAATGTTGAGGATGAAATAATTTATATCTTGGATACTGAGAAACCTGAGGAGGAAACTTATGCAGAAGACATCATAACTATCGCTGAGAATGTTCTAGAAGGGATTCTGGAGATGTTGAAAACATTAGGGGGTGAGGAAATACCAATTTAAGATATAACAGAAGGCGAGTCTAGTCATGAAGCCAAACAAGATGAAGTAATAAGAAATGCTACTAATAACCTTGGAAAAGAAGAAGAAACCGAGGTAGAACGTGTAAGGGTGTCGGGTAACTTACCTATACTGGTACAAGATATTGATATAGTAATTGAGAACCAAACTGAGGAAGCTCCACCTGAGAAAGGAATAGATAAAAATGAAGACAAGGGTGAGGTGACCGGTAAAGATACCAAGCATAGTGGTGAAGCAAAACAAGGTGAAGCACCCACTAAGGCCACTATATAGCAAGTAATGCTCAAGGAACATAAGAAGAGACAATGGTAGATACTTCTACCATCAACACTAGGTCACAAGCCCCTGCACCAAAAATTTTAGAATCAACAATTGGGAAGAATGAAAAGGAAGAAAAATCCACTGAGCCACCTAAGGTAAATCTAGAGCACAAGGCTTGAGTTTCCATTGCACAAGCTTCGACATCTAGTGTGCAAGATAAGAAGAAAAAGAGGAAGCGATGAAGTAAGGGTCCAATCACACTTGATGAGATAATAGAAATACCAACATGTGACCCAGGGACACTTGACCTTGAAGCTCTTCATTAATGTGGAGAGCTATGCACCCCAAAGGCAGCTCAAGAGAAGCCAAGGAAAGAAAAAAAGAATAACAAGGTTCTATAAGATGTAAAGGAAATAATAATGAAAGTGTCACCCTACATCAATGTAGATAAAATTGCACCAATCATTGACTAACTTGCATTGCTCACCGAGACCATCAATGGACCAACTACCTATGTTGAGAAGATGATTAAAGAAAGAGTAGAACAAAAGATTCAATACGAGATAACTAAGAAGATCATCCTATTAATCCCTAAGTTTTGTTGTCAATTAGTGTCTTACTCTTAGTCATTTTCTAGGCAATATTGGTCGGTCATCACTACGAGTGAGCCATCATGTATATTGTACATTTACTAAGTAGTAGTTATTGTCAAGTAAGACAATGGTCACCGAGTACTTCATTATTAGCCAAGTTAGTTTATGCAAAATTATGTAGAGATGTCAGTGTCGAGCACCAGCGTATGAAGAACAATGAGTGTTGAGTGCTAGAGATATCAAATGTCGAGTAAGCCAAATTTGACATATGTATTTTTTATGGCACAAACAATTAGGTAAACCATTTTGGTCAACGTTAACATGATATTTATTGTTGGTAGAGGAAATCATAGAGGTAGTTATGCTTTAGAATTGTAATCATTAGTCCCTATTTAATTTATGTAACCAATTCAAATTAGGGAAGGATTAAGCGTAAAAAGTAGACAATCTAGATCGTAGATCTCCTATGATGGAGATGATCAATTATTTATATAAGATGAGATCCAAAACCTAAAATGTATCATGAGAGAGGAGAATTAAATAAAGAAGATCGCATACATGTAGAATATAAAAGTGTTTTGATTATCGAAAACATAGTTCAGTGACTGAGAAGAGAAGTGAACCACAAAATAGAGATATATTTGATAGAGGAGATCAAATCTATATTGCAAGGAGAAGATCTGTAATTAGTATCATAGTGCAAACTGAAGGATCATTTACTGAGACATTCTAACAGGTGAATTGAGTTAAATCTCTTAACAAAGTGGTTTTAATAGACCTAAGTAATTCTCTTAACTGAGTGCTTACTTTGTTGTAAGGTTAAATATGTATGCAAGGTAGATTGTATAATTCTAAAAGCTTGTAACAGGGTAGACCCCTCATAGGGTAGATCATTATTTTATGGTCTAACTTGTAGCCCTAATAGGAAAACTTTAAAAACTATAGTAGTGAAGATTTGATGGGGTTATCCCTACCCTAGTTTTACCTTTCAATGATTTCAGGGTAACCAAAATCATTGTGTTATGTTTTATTTTCATGGATGATGATTAGGATATTAGATATGTTATAGTATTAAATTTGATGTTTATGTTATGCAAGTTAGTTTATGTCAAAATGAAATGATTGGTTGATATCTGATTCACCCCCCCATCACTATCTCACTTTCCCATAATAGATTTACAACAATTGGTATCAGAGCTTAGTCTCTTAAAGAAGTCTAACCACTTGTGAGTCAAAGATCTTGAGATGGAGGTTTATAAGTTTGGAAAGATCATAGAGAATCAAAAGATTGAAATTCAACTTGCATTACAATAACTTGAAGCAGCTAGAGGTGAACTAAAGAAATACTTAAGTAGAAGAAGAGAAATAGCATTACAGTAGAATGAAACTCAATACCAAGAAGAGGATACTACTAGACTATTTGATAGTGCCAACTCTACTAAAAGTGACAAAGATATAAAAGAACTGCTAGAGAAAAACAACATACTGAATGATGACATGATAAATCTTAAGAGAGAACAAGAAATACAATCAGCAAGACTCTGTGAAGTTGTTGAATAGAAAAAAAAAGTTGAAGAGGATAAGACAATGGCTGAAGAAGATAAAAGACAAATATCTATGAGATTCAATGAAAGAACATGTGATATGTAGAGGTTGACAAACAATCAATTGGATAGAGGTGTTATCTCCATTGAGATTTTTAAGGTTGTCATTAGTACCAAAGGTGTGTAAAGATGTTGATCGGTCACTTACATTGAGCTAATCAGTAACATAAAGCAGAATAGACTAGTTGGTAAAGTAGTATACTGAGCAGTAGATAGTTTACCGAGCACCAACAAACACTTACACCGATAGATAGTAAACACAAAGCATCATAGTATACACTGATCAGTTTACACAATGTTTATCGAGGACCACAAGAAATGGCATAGTAATCAAGAATGACACATTCTTCTATGAAAATGGTTACAATAGTTTGTAAAACATTTTACCAATATCAAGGAACATTTAATGTAATGATATTCATTAAATACAATGTATATCCTTTGTAATAGATGATCTAGGTTATTATTGTACACCGTAGATCTTAGGGTTATGTCTATATTGTGTAACCTAATTTTGTTAAAGCGGCAAAAATAGAACACTATATATTTGTGTGTTCACATCATTTTTGGTGTGAGCTGATATATGAATCATGAAGCACTTGAGCCATTTACCGATCTTCAAGTCTATTAGTGAACAAAGAAGAACCAAGTACAGAGGAATTCAGATTGAGCAGACTTAGTAGAGGCTACCAAGCAGTTTAGAGAAGAGATTCATCACAAGAAAGGTGATATTTTATCAAAGCTTATATATTTGTATCAAACAATTGAGTGTCAAATAGAAGATAATTTCCTATTTCTTTCTGACAATTGTAATAGAGTTTTGGATAAAATCTCTTAACAGAGTAGACTTAACAGTCTTATGTAAATCCCTTAACCAAGTGCACACTTCATTAGTGTTGTTAAAATCCTATAACTAGGTAGATCTAGCCGATCTAACTTGTCACTCCTAACAGGATGAGATCACCAGAAGTGATCAAAACTTGTAGTCCTAACAGGTAAACCTTTTCTATCTACAGTAGTGAAGAATTTGTGGGTGTCATCCCCACCACATTTTTTACCTTCTTACAAGGGTTTCTGCGTTACAAAAATACTTGTGTCATGTGATTGTGATATTGATTTCATGATGTTTACTTACTTAAGTTAAGTGGATGAATGATTCATGCAATTAGATTCAAGTTATTTTGATCAGTTATCACTGTTTATAGTTATGGATCTGAAAGGTTTACAAGTTAAGTTTTTGAAGGCACTGATTCACCCCTCCCCTCTTAGTATCTATCTCTCCTAATTCCAACAATTAGTATCAGAGCACAGTTCCCTTATTGAACAGTTTAACCACTAAAGGGTAAAGATCTAAGTCATGGACATATACAAGCTTGACAAGACTATTGAGAATTGGAAGATACAAATGCAAATGTTTATGGAATAGTATAAGCAAGCCAAGGAAGGATTGAATAAATTACTAGATGAAAGGAAGAACCTAGCTATACTACAGAATGATATTGATTACCATGAAGAACCTATTGATGACATATTCGAGCATACTGGATCTAGTTTTGGAAGCATCTCTGATGGATCTGAAAGCATAATCATTGATCTATCTAAAAAGAATCAATATTTAACTAATCAAGTGAAAGCACTACAAATTAGTCAAGAATCTTAGATGGTGATTGTTGGGAATTCCCTTTGATCTTCAACTTGTAGATTTATACTTTGATGGATAACCTTAATATAACTTTGACTCTATCACCACTCCAAAGTCTACAAGGAAGAGGACCAATTAACAAGGATCAACAATGAGATGCTCCTACACTTTGAGCCTAGATGCTCAAGTGGGTGTACCCTTGACTCACTTCTCCAAAGGAGTCTCAAAATAATATAGCATTATACCCTTTACTTACTGATTGAAAGATTTTATTATTTAAATGTGTGTGTGTGACTGATGATGAACAACCTCCAGAGAATGGACCAATGCCTTAACCAAGGGAAAAGAGTCACCTAATAACATATATCAACTAAACCCTAACTCAAACACACTTGAATTTAGGATAAGTGCTTTTCCTATTATCCTTCTCACTCACATATCAGGACATCAAATCCTTATCTAGCCATGAACTCACTGAAACTACCTGAAAGACTTTAATCCTAACTTTGTTAGGAATTCAAAGATAATCTTAGAATACTCTTTGTTTACCATATGATAACCCAATTTTTGAAATTAACATATATGAGCTCAAGAACAAAATAAGAATACATACACAAACATGAGATTGGAATCCAAACGTATTCTCATTAAAATTTTTAGGATCAATACATTATCAGACAACAAAATACATGGAGACAAACCCTAAATCTAAACTCTCCCTGCTCAGTAAATTAACATCAACAATCAGGGACCAAAAAAAAGTTTTTGGAACCCTCACTAAGTCAAAAATGCTACAATATATACCCCCTAGTCATCTTGGAAACCCAAAATAGGTTGCAACAAGCTACAGATGACTATGGTTAGGGTTTCACCCACTAAATCAACTAAAATAATCAAGAATTTATTACAGGGGATGAAAACCAGTTGGCCATGTCTGAGAAAGATTTGCACTTATGATAGATCTCTAGGAAAGTACAGAAAATCATGGAATTCTGAATTTGTCAACCCTTTTGGCCACCTGCAACACACCTTGAGGACAAAAAACATAGTACAAACCCCTGTAAATGGTCACTTAACATCCTGGACCACACTGCAATTAGTCGAAAAAACCAATTCTACCAGATCCGGCCGCATGATCAATAAATTTCAGTCCTTCCTATCGCTGGAAAACCCTCAAAAATTTGAATTTGAAATTAAACGGCTAGTTTCATAGCACTAGCAGTGAATCAACGGTCTATATTTGAATCTGAGCTATCTTTAAGTTGTGACCGTCTGATCCCTCCTTTTTGCGCTCTTATGACTTAACTCAACCGCTAGCCTCAGGTTTACCCCTAGCGAACACGAAACAAAGCATTTCCATATTCACGAAGTGAAAAATTCAACCCAAGCTCAACCCTGTGACTTAGCGAATAAAGGAAAAAACTTAACCTCAATCTTTATTTAGCAAACTGGTGGCAAAAGGGAATCAGCCATTCACGGAATACTTTAAGTGACCGCTAAAATTTTTAGCGATTGAGCAACCTTCCTTCGCTGAATAGCCAAATTATTTGGAACACCGCCACTTTTCCTTGTGAATGAGAGAAAACCCTTGAAATTTGTCAGACCACCAAAACTTTATCCAAATCACCAAAAGACTGAGGAAATTCATCAGACCCGCATCAATAAGATCGATGGTTGTCTCATCTTTGCATAGACCTCCAAGATTCCTCTAGATCATGAGACAACCATCAAATGAAGAATCTTACCTTGCCCTAAAAACCCTCTCACATTGAAAGAGATCAATGAGTTTCTTAAGTTCACACATGTTAGAAAAAACCCATCAGATTACATGCCCATCGTTGATTCTCTATAGATGTCAGGACCCTCTAACAAGCTAGAAACTCAGGTCCCACTGACAGGCACCAAGTCATGACCTTGTGGACCAATCACAGAATACCAACTATGCCTACATGTCACCTTGGACCCATAGTTTGAAATTCCATGTCACAAAGAGAATCAACGATCATCGTAAGATCGCAAACCTTTGACAAAATCCTCATGAACTTATGACAACCGTAGGGTTGAAAAGCTGTTAGAAAGATTGGGCCTAGGAAACATTAAGCTGAAAACATTAGGAAATATTAAGGCACTGACTTAGGAAAAATTATCCTAGGAGACTTAGGCAAATCAACAATTATTAAAAGGGGCCAGAAAACATTAGTCGCAAGATCGCATAACATAAAAAAGATTGACACGATCATGCGACAATGGGGGAAACAAATAAGAAGATCCATTAAAAGACTTTTAAGTGACCTGAATAAAGGTAACTTAAAATTAGAATAGGGCCAGGGCAATAAAAAGGGTTTTTCATACCAACGGCTAGTTTTTTGAAAATTTGAACTAAGGGTTTATGCCAGAGACCTAAAAATAACTGTAGAGACTAGGAGAAAAGGGCTAGAGCCATGAAATTTTTTTAGAGTGCTAAGAGTGAGAATGGTAGAAATAATGAACAAAGAAAAACAAGCCGAGCAAGAAAGAAATCTGACAATTGATGACCGAAGACAAATGAGTGAACAACTTCAAACTAAAGAGAGTGAGATACAAAGACCCACTGACCGACATTTCCAAGTAGCTAATCAAGTGATGAATGTGAATTAGGAGGTAAACTGAGTGAATGCAAAATTGTCAAGAAAACTAGAAGATGTTGCAAGACTCAGAGAAGAGAATGAGAAGCTGAGAAATGAAGTGAAAAATCAACAGCAACAAAATGAAATGAAGAAACTTGTTGAGGACAGCTCCAAGAAGATTGATGACTTCTTAACTAATCAGAGAACATTTGGAAGTAAAGCCATTATAGGCTACACCGGTGAAGGAAAATCATCACAACAAGATGAAAAAATCAACATCAGTCAAAATCAGAAACCTAAAGTGTTGGCATGTTATGACTGTGGAAAACCAGGACATACATCTATTATGTGTAGAAGCAAAGCACAAGGTAAACCTCCTGTCACTCCTAAGTTTAATGGATATTGTTATTACTGTGGTAAGTTTGGACATCCTACTTTTGAGTGTAGAGCTAAGAACAATGATCTTGCTAATAATACCACTATGGAGAAAATATGCTATACTTGTAACAAGCATGGACACACTACACGAGATTGTAAGGTGAAAATGAAAAATGTCTGGACACCTAAGGAGAAACCACAATGTAGGCCATAACAACCGAAGAGATAAGGTAACTCTTATGTTTGGGATTATAATACATGGACTAACTATGTTGTATGTGGTAGATATGGACACATTGCAGCAAATTGTTATAGAAAGAGTCAGATTGGATAATCAAGAAGCTGGACAAACACTAGGATGGCTTGTATGCACTGCCATAAGGTCGGTCATTTAAGCAAGACCTATAGAGACCGAGCACTGGAAGAGAACCATATACTTGAAAGTGGATATACTATTGTAGATATCATGAAGTTAAGGAACACTATGTGGAAGAAGGCATCTAATGAGAATGCTGAGTCAAGTAATGTTGTTAGTGAAACCTCGTCCACTGGATTGGGTGACATCGGTACCTCCACTTAGGATGAAATAGGTATGTATGTGACTAATATTTCAAAAGATCACATTTGACATATAGTTCCTTATGCATAATGTTCTTATACCAAATCAACATGAATAAAGATGCACTATGGTTTAGTTGTCATGAGTTAACAATGTTATACAGTCGGAAAAAGAGAGACTGAGAGTTGGTTACCCATCAGTAATCACTATCTAAGGTTAACCGAGCATATGTATCAACTGATAAAGAAATTCTATGTTAACTGAGGGGATGAAAATTTTAGTTGTCATTGAGCTGACAGTTGTTTCATACCGAAAGTCAGATCAAGCATTTATTGCATAAAATTTTGAGCGGGAACATCAAAAGGTCTATAAATACATGAGAACATAGTTCATTTTTACAATGCAATTTCAAAGAGCAGAGAATTCAAAGAGTAGAGTTTGAGCTAAAATATTTTCAGAAGGATTCAAGGCTATGCTAGATCGAACCAACATCACTCTTCATGATACCAAGTAAGTTGATTTTTGACCAAACACTTCTTATCCTATTGCTTGTCGAAACCCTAGAATTAATTTATGGCATCTACATCGTCTGCAAGCAAAACTCAAAGTGTTGAAGAGGAAGTTAATCTAATTGTTAGGGAAAATTTTGATGAACCTAATTTTAAGCCACATCCTAAGGTTGCAGCACAAACAGGTTCAATGGGTGCATTTTCGAGCATACTAGAAAGGGTTTTATTGATAGAAGACGTAAGGTCTTATATTCATTGCAAAATCAGAGAAGTTGGGGACTTTGAAACTATTGCAGCATATTAACTACTCTGTGGCCCCAATGGAAAAATGAAATCAAACTACAAGAAGATTGAGGAATCAGGGTTATCATGTTTTATACACTTTCCACAATCATTCAAATTAGATTGGATTAGAATCATTTTGAGAAGGTATCACGATGAAAAATTCTAGCTAGATAAACTGATTGAGGTCAACAAGAAAATAATCAGTAGGTTTACTGGGCTCCCTACAACTAACAAAGCTAAGGATTTTTGTAGTTCATAATGACCAGATGTTGAGAAAAGGGAATCTACCCCAACTATAGAAGGTTGGGCTCACTACGAATGCCCTATTGATAGTAAGGCGCATCTAATCACGGTGCAGAATCATTCTGCCTGTGAACCTGCCTGTAGGGTGCCTATAGTTTCTAAAGGCCCCTACTAACTATTTTAGGGGGGGGCTCCCTATGCACCACTCAGGTTAGGAAACTCTTCAGTGAGTCACCCGATCACAGGCGGGGCAATAGCATGGGTTGAGATACTCAGTAGGAAGGAGTTACATTCCCAAGCCCCCCAGTTTCAAGGAGAAGGATAAGGATATTACGTACCTAGACAAAGAAGTTGGTTGCCTCGTTAAGGGATTAGGATAGAATGAATCCTAACCTCATTAGTGCTGTGGGCCTACCGACATCTTAATAGGCATATGGCACCCCGCCCTTTTTTTATATAATGGAGCACAATGGGATGATCAGGCATTGAAGATTTCAACAATCAAGGACCTAGCAAACAAATTTGTAGCACATGTGATCAGGTACAAGTTTTTTCAATCGAGCAGACTCAATAGTGTACTCTCCAGCGCAGTAGACATGGTGCACAAAATTGTAGTAAAAGGTCACCAAGTTGATCTTTCCGAGGTACTGTTTCATCAACTTCAGGAGAATATGAAGACCATAAGGAAAAAGAAGTCTAACACATGTAAGTTCAAATCTCTACTTGCATGCATATTCCTCTATTTAAAAAAGTATGTGCCTGGTACCAGTAAAGTAAATTGGATAGAGGATGTACCGATAACAAAATAGATTGGTGAAATGATGAATAAGTTAGGAGAGAAGTTGAATCTAGATTTTAATGCATAATTCACAGAATTTCAATCTAAAATGCATAAAAGAAGTAGAATTCCGAAGGAATTAGTTCAAAAATTTGAGAATGACATATGTTTTGTGGTCAACACTAATTATACTTTGATAAAATTAGTTGAGCCTAGGATAAAATGGTTGGCAGTGATAGGATATGAAATAAACCATGATTTCATACTGAAATCTATCAATGCACTACTTGCATTACCCAAACATCCCATTGCCACTAGGTTCGGAGTATATGAAGAAGCCAAATTTAGAATCTCCACAAATATTGAGATTGGTAAAATAACTATAAAGGTAAAGAAGATGAAGAAAAATCTCATTGATAAATATGGAGATGGGTCTAACACATTTGAAGGGACACCAGTTGAACAGGAAACTAAAGGTCAGTTACAGTTACCTAACAAACCATATGATAGTGAGGAAATCGAGTCTAACAAAGAAGAAGATCCTACACTAGTTCCTCCACCTAAAATTCCTATAAAGAAGCAGTCACCTATACATGAAGGTTTGAAGACATGATCGTCAATTGTAGCACCACTTACTGATAAGGAAGAAGTAGAGAAAGTAACAAAAAGAAGGCTAGCTACACCGACAAAGAAATACATTAAGAGAAAGAACAAGGCTGTAGCTGAAGCACCAAATAAAAGGAGAAAATTCATAAGAAATAAGGAAGATCTTGAGGATACAGAGACAAAATATGATGTCAATCAATTCAAAGTGGTTAGTAACAAGGCAAAAACAATAGATGAAATCATTGAGGACATAATTGAACATGGAGACCTCACTGATCCCTTACTAGAAAGATTTGACAAAATGTCAAAATAAGATCAAACCAAGATTGAAGAGGTTGTCATCCAAATGATGATAAAATTCAAGAAAGTTCCAATGGAGTTTTCCTGTGCGTTACATAAGAAATTGGATGATACAATTACTGAAAAATGGGTTGTTGCTCTAGACACCGAGAAGAGAAAGAGAGAACACTCTCTAGTTTGGGCAGCCACACATTTAAGCTTTGGAGAAATTAGTGAATACTTGACCAAATACCAAGCAAACTTTATGGTCAAGAATAGAGCATTAATGATCATGGATGACAATGTAGCAGATATGGATATCACAACTAATTCTATATGGACATCAATTTTGAAGGCCGAAGAAAACTTTGAGCAAGAAGCATTCTTGAACCTATCTAAGAAGAGACAAAATTCTAAAGGTAAAGGTATTTGTATTGATGAGGGAACAACAAAGAAATCAAAGAATACTGGTATATCAGTTATCGAGGCAATTGATATAACCAAGGACAAAGAAGAAATAAATGTTTCACAAGATGCACCAGATAAAGTTGAAATTCAACTGGAGAAGAAAATTGATGACGATGTACTCATTGAAGACATCACAAATGGTGATCCTGATGACCAAGATGATGAAGATGTAAATATTGTACCAAATAAAGATGAAGCACTAGACACTGAATGTCTCTTTACATCACTACTAGGTGAACTTCATGTACTTGCAGAAGTAGCTGAAATTCTTTCCCAAGTACAACCCGATGGCTTAGATCCTAAGAAAAACAAAGATGTCACAGGGGATCAAAACATAGAGAAACCTATAGAGATAGATGAGCCTACACATACAGAGGCATCTTCCACTGAAACAAAGGCAATAGAAGAAACAAAGGAAACAGAGGTGATCCCACTGAACACCACAACTGAGACTCCTACTATATCAACCGAGACTACAACTACCAAGGAGCAGAAGAAGGAAGAACAAGTGTTAACAGGGAAGGATACTCCGAAGACTGGAGATAGATCTATTGCTATTATTGAGAAGAAATCACCTCTAGCATAGAAGAAGAAGAAGAAAGGAAAAGGGCCAGTCACCCTAAATGAAGTGATTATTATCCTTGAGTGTGACCCAAGGACCCTAAGCCCCAAAGACTTGAGTAAATATGGGGAGTTATGTTCAAGGAATATAGGACAAGAGAAGTTGAAGCAAGAGCACAAATGAAAATAAGTATTAACTGATGTGCGGGATATCCTCCAACACGTAGTACCTGAGATAAATATTGATGAGGATACACCTACCATAGATCAACTTGCTACACTTTCCGAGAAGATCAACGCCCCAGTCATAGATACTGATAAATGAATTGAAGAAAGGGTAGAATCTAGGATACAACACAAATTAGCAGAGAAAATCAGCCTAGAAGTGGCATTATAGAAGGTCAAATTATCTGAGATAATTAATGAAATAAAATCCATCACCCAGACAATTTGTCAATATTTATTGAAACTTTGTACTATAGACACCTTCACTGTTGAAGTTAGTGAAAAGATCAAAGGATTGGAAGCAAAAATATAGTTGAGTACAAATGCAGCTATCACCTAGCCACATGCTTTCTTAAAGCACATTCACCGAGTTTAGGAACTCTAGCGGTTGATAGCAGATTTGAAGAAACAAGAAGTGCACCTAACAGATCAAGTTACTAAGTTGCAAACTGAACTCATTCCGTACCTAATTTTTTTTGAAGCACATATTGTCAAAGCTGAGCTATTAGTTGCAACACCAGATATTTTAGTGTTAGAAAACATCTTTGACATGGATGCACAAGTCGGTCTTGAGCACATTGCTCTCACCAACTTGAAAGAGGAATGGGAAAACCTCTTGGAGTCATTGAAGAAAACCCATCAGCCAATTTTTGACAATGTGTGAGTATGCTACTTAAAATTTTGTATTTGGCATTACTATCAAAAAGGAGGAAAACAATGTATCAGCTATTATGCCAAATATGTACATGGATTCTATGTATACCATATATTATTGGGATCATGCACCGAGGGGGAGTACTTAGTACTTAGAAATTTTTTATGTGTATATGTATATGGCGGAGATATAAGTTACATAGAAAATTTTGTCTTTATACATTTGAAGTTTTGATACTAATGCCAAAGGGGGAGATTGTTATCTCTATTGAGATTTTTAAGGTTGTCATTAGTACCAAAGGTGTGTAAAGATATCGGTCAGTCACTTACATTGAGCTAATCGGTAACATAAAGTAGAAGAGACTAGTCGATAAAGCAGTATACCGAGTAGTACATAGTTTATGGAGCACCAGTAGACACCGACACTGACAGACAGTAAACACTGAGCATCATAGTATACATCAATCAATTTACATAGTGTTTATCAAGGATCATAGGAAATGACATAGTAATAAGGAATGACACATTCTTCTATGCAAACGGTTACAACGGTTTGTAAAATGTTTTACCAAGATCAAGGAGCATTTAATGTAATGATATTCATTAAATACAATGTATATCTTTTGTAATAGATGATCTAGGTTATTATTGTACACCATAGATGTTAGGGTTATGTCTATATTATGTAACCTAATTTTGTTAAAGAAGAAAAAACAAAACACTATATATTTTTGTGTTCGCATCATTTTTGGTGTGAGCTGATATATGAATCACGGAGCACTTGAAGCTATTTCCTATCTTCAAGTCTATAAGTTAATAGAGCAGAACTGAGTATAGAGGAATTTAGATTCAAAAGAATCAGTAGAGGCTATCGACTAGTTCAGAGTAGAGATTCATCACAAGCAAGGTGATATTTTATCAGAGCTTATAGATCTATATCAGACAATTCAGTGTCAAATAGCAGATAATTTCCGATTTCTTTCTGACAATTGTAATAGAGTTTTGGATAAAATCTCTTAACAGAGTAGACTTAACAGTCTTATGTAAATCTCTTAACCAATTGCACACTTCATTAGTGTTGTTAAAATCCTATAACTAGGTAGATCTAGCTGATCTAACATGTCACTCCTAATAGGGTGAGATCACCAGAAGTGATCAAAACTTGTAGCCCTAACAGGAAAACCTTTTCTATCTGCAGTAGTGAAGAATTTGTGGGTGTCATCCCCAATGCAATTTTTACCTTCTTACAAGGGTTTCTGTGATACCAAGATACTTGTGTCATGTGATTGTGATATTGATTTCATGGTGTTTACTCACTTAAGTTAAGTGGATGAATGATTCATGCAATTAGATTCAAGTTATTTTGATTGGTTATCACTATTTATAGTTATAGATTTGAAAGGTTTACAAGTTAAGTTTTTGAAGGCACTGATTCACCCCTCTCCTCTTAGTATCTATCTCTCTTATTTCAAACAAGAGGTTAAGTGGCAATAGTAGTATGCTATATATTTTTAATTTCATGTCATTTTGACATAAGCATGATAAGGATGTTATGTTTGGTATGAACAAGAGAAGGAGTTCTTGAAGCAAGAGGATAATTTCAAGACAACAATTATCAGATGGAGAAGAGTAGAATACAGAGACATTCAGATTAAATAGAATCAGACAAGGCTACCGAGTAGTTTAGAGATAAAATTTTCACATATCAAGGTGATATTTATTCAGTACTTAATAGACCTATTTTAGACAAGACTAAGTTGTCATTTGCAGATACATCCTGTTATTCTCTAATCAATGTAACAAACTTAGCAAAAATCTCTTAACAGAGTAGACCTAACAGTCTTTTTTGTAAATCTCTTAACCGAGTACACACTCAAGTGGTGTTGTTAAAATCCTATAACTAGGTAGATCTAGTTGATCTAATTGTTACTCCTAACATGGTAAGATCATAAAAAGTGATCACAACTTATAGCCCTAACAGGAAAACTTTATTATCTGCAATAGTGAATAATTTGTGGGTGTCATCCCCATCGCAATTTTTACCTTCTAACAAGGGTTTCTGCGTAACCAAAATACTTGTGTTATGTGACTGAATTGTTATTTGATTTCATGCTATTTAAATTTCCAAGTTAATTGAATGAATAGATTTAGTTGGGTAGACTAGTATACTACTATTTGTTGATTGAGTTTCAAGTTGAAAGTTTTTGTGGGCACTGATTCACCCCTCCCCTCTTAGTACCCTATCTCTCCATTCCAACATTAAGATCAAAATCATGGTTAGAGAACCTCTTAGTATCTAGGTCAACGGTATCCATCATAAAAAAATTCATTGATCTCGCATGTTGGTTGTCTATACGTAAATCATTGGTGTGGTTTTTTTTTTTCTTTTTTTTTTTTTCAATAAAGCTTAAAGGATCAGTTCCTATAAGAAGAGATTTTAGTTTTTCTATGTTCTTCTTGTTCTTTTCAAAGTTGCCGAGAGAGATCTTGGGGAAATTTAGATTTTTTCAAGTGGAATTAATTATCATAAGTAGCTTCGTCTAAGTTTTTTGGTTGGCATCCATGTGTCTTTTTGTTTTCTTCTAGGTAAGTATGGTTAACATCATTTCATAACCCAGTAAAATTTTAATGGAATATATTTAGGTTGGTGCACAATTACCAAAGAAAATTTCACTTTTTGTTGAAGGCAATGTAAAGGTAGAAGTGAAGGTATTTAGAATGATAGGATAGTGTTTTTTGTGGTTTTAGGCATTAAATCATATGGGTGGACTTTAACAACTACTACCTCACAACACAATGTGAAGGGATATTTTTAGTTACAATTTTATTTAGGCATATCCATAAATACAAGAAACAAGGTCCTTTGTTATAATTTTAAAGGCATTTTCTCATAATATAAGGTCATTACAATGATTAGGAAAAAAATTATGCCCATATCTTTGCAACATTTGACTGAATTTGAGCATAGTGAGTTATTGCATTCTTTCAAAACACAACAAAGAACAAAGAACAAAGATGACTGTAGATATGGGAGGAGAAAGTACTTCTATGGAGGTTGTTGGGTCCCTTGGTTATGTGAATATTAATGGTTATGCATCTTATGCAACCCATGCAATGCCACTAAAGAAAATTTATGCAAAAACAAAGACAAAGGACAAGGTCATGAACAAGCAACCATCATTTCTAGTGTATATGCTTGAAGAAGTTTATGACCCTAACCTGCAAAAATATCCCAAAACCCTTCGAGAAGGTAATTATCAATGAATGTTGGGAAGAAAGAATAGTTTTGAGTCTTTATCTACTTCCTTTAGGATTTGGGAATGTGATCTACTATAATATATGGTTCCAAGAGTTCTACATTGCCCATAATTTATTTATCTTTGTGCAGAGTTTTTCAATGCAAGGAATGATATCATCAAGGGTTAAAAGTTGAGGGTAATTATAATTGCTAAGGCTATTTGTGACATGTTATGAAATACTCCACCTACATCCAATGTTTTAGAATTTAACAAAGAAGTCTTGGAAGCATATTGGACTACAAGGTGAGACAAGTTTAGCTTCTACAACTATTATTTAAACAAAGATTCACAAAATGATGTCTTTCCCTAGTTTCCTTATGAAATCAAGGGGCTTACTCATGATGATATACAAGATGTATAATCAATTATTTCTTTTATTTTTTGAACATGATTTTGATGTCCAACCCTTCCAAATGGATATTCTTTTGAAACTCCATAAGAAAAAAAAACCCTTTCTACTTTGATTTCTCTAGAGATTTGGCTCATGAAATCATTTCCCTATTGACCTACTTTGTCCAAGAATTCACTTTCCACCATTTTTATTTCTTCATGGATATGTTTCTATACCAAAATTATGAATTATTTGGCCACTTCATGATCCTTTCTACCTATGATTCCAATAACAAGAATTTTCCCGCCACCATATGGACTCAGATCTTGTCATCCATGCATGATTTTTATAGATTCTCCCAAGATTTCTTGTTTCCCATGATGTGTGATTTCCAAAAATGGGATCCTACATCAACCCCATATTTTACTAATGAGTAGATGAGCTAGTTGTTACTACTCCTTA
>BSBK01014165.1:100000-104608 GCA_027943335.1 Chamaecyparis obtusa
TGAACAGTATTGAAGAGGCATACCAGTTTGCCCTAAAAGTAGAGGAAAAAGCTGAACAAGAAGTTTGAGAGCAGACAAAATGGAAGAGGTCGCGGTGGATGATCTGGTGGACGGTCATATGGTGGCCGAAATGAAGATCTAAAAAAGAAGGATGAGGCCAGTAGCAGTCAGAATCAGTGAGAAAATAATTCTAATCGTTTCCAGGATCAGAATAATAGAGATCAAAGAGGAAGAGGAAGAGGACAAGGATCTAGAAGAGGTGGCTTCCGTGGAACATGTTTTCACTGTGGAGAAGAAGGTCATAGGGCATTTGAATGTCCTTAGTGCCAAGGCAGAACAGACAGGAGAAATGAAGGCCAGGCCAGAGTTGCACATGTAGATGAAGATGCCAGATCATCAAATTCTGAAGATGCTGAAAGAGGAGAAACGTTGATTAACAGAAGAGTCCTATTGAGTGGTGAGAATGAAGCTGAGCAAAGGAGCCTGTTTTCGCACCAGGTGCAAGTGTGAAGGTAAATGTTGTGATGTGATTATTGATAGTGGAAGCACTGACAATTTGGTGTCAGAAGAGATGGTGACAAAGTTGAAGCTCAAGAGACAGAAACACCCACATCCATATCGTATTGCCTAGGTACAGGATGACCACAAGGTCATGGTCACTGAACAATTCCTAGTGAAGTTCAAGATTGGCGGATACCAAGATGAGGTATTGTGTGATATCATATCTATGGATGCATGTCATATGTTGTTGGGTAGACTATGGCAGTTGACAGATGTGTTGTACATGATGGTTGTGTGAATACTTATTCCCTGACAAAGGATGGAGTGCGACATAAGCTAAAACCATTGAAGGGGACTGAAGAAAAGGTATGTGGTAATGCAAGGATAACTTTTTGTTGATGGAAGAAATTTCCTAGATGGTATGAGGCATGAGCATGTATGTTTTTCTTTAATTCCAAAAGCTGGTAAAGAGGAAGTAGAAGATGTTCTTGTAGAAGTTGTAGATTTGTTGAATGAGTTTCAGGATATTGTATCTGATAACGTGCCTGATGGATTACCACCAGTCAGGAAGATCAGTCATCAAATGGACTTGATCCCAGGAGCTAGTTTGCCAAATAAGGCAGCACACATAATGACACATGCAGAAAGTGAGGAGTTGAACAGACAAGTACATGAACTGTTACAGAAAGGATTGATCCGTGAGAGGTCTGAGTCCCTGTGCTGTACCAGCAGTATTAGCACCAAAGAAGAATGGAGAATGGAGGATGTGTACAGATTCTAGGGCAATAAACAAGATCACAATCAAGTACAGGTTTCCATTGCCATGAATGGATGATATTATGGACTGTTTGAGTGGAGCTGTGTATTTCTCAAAGATAGATCTGAAAAGTGGATATCAATCAGATTCGGATTAGAGAAGGAGATGAATGGAAGATTGCCTTCAAGACAAAGGAAGGACTATATGAGTGGTTAGTCATGCCTTTTGGGCTAACCAATGCACCGAGCACTTTCATGCGGCTCATGAACGAGGTTCTGAAAGAATTTCTGGGTAAGTTTGTCATTGTTTACCTAGATGATATTCTGATATTTAGTAAGACATTAGATGAGCATATGATGCATATTCGTATGGTATTTGAAAAGTTGAGAGAAGAGAAATTGTTGATTAATTTGAAGAAGTGCAGTTTTGTGAAGAAAGAGTTAGTGTATTTGGGATTTGTAGTTTCAGCAGAAGGTCTAAAAATGGACCCAGACAAGGTACAGGCTATCCTTGAATGGCCTACTCTAAGGAGTGCTACTGAGGTAAAATCTTTTCATGGTCTAGCAAGCTTTTACAGAAAGGTTTATTAGAAATTTTAGCAGTATTTGTGGACCCTTGACTGAAACAATGAGAGGGGATAGAAAAGAGTTTAAGTAGACTAATGAGGGAGAAAAGAGTTTTCAATTGTTGAAACAAAAAGTTACAGAACAACTAGTTTTAGCACTTCCAGATTTTAATAAGGTGTTTCCAAGTAGATTGTGATGCTAGTCGGTACTGCAATAGGAGCTGTTATGAGCCAAGAAGGTAAACCTGTTGCTTATTTCAGTGAGAAGTTAAATGATGCCAAGAGGAAATATTATGTTTATGATCAGGAATTTTATGCTATAGTTCAGGCATTAAAGAAGTGGAGACATTATCTACTTCCTAAGGAGTTTTGTTTTGTATACTGATCATCAAGCTTTGCAATATTTGAATAGTCAAGGAAAATTGAATCAAATGCATTTGAAATGGGTTGAGTTTTTGCAGAGTTATACATTTGTTTTGAAACACAGGAGTGGAAAGTCTAACAGGGTTGCAGATGCTCTTAGCAGAAGGCAACTATTGCTGACAGAGATGCAGATTGAGGTGGTTGGGTTCAAGGAACTCAAAAATTTATATCCAGAGGATCCTGATTTTGGTGAAGCTTGGAAAGCTTGTACAGAACCTGTTTACTCTAGACAGGACGAAATGGTTGGATTTCATCATCCAGGATGATATGCTATTCAGAGGGAGTCAGTTGTGCATTCCACGAAGTTCTATGAGGGAGAATCTCATCAAGGAGAAGCATAGCGGAGGATTGGCTGGACATTTTGGTCGTGATAAAACCCTTGGTTTTGTTAGTGAGAATTATTATTGGCCACAGTTGCAGCAAGATGTGAAGAAGTTTGTACAGAGTTGCAGAGTATGTCAGATGGCGAAGAGGAGTGAAGCAGAATACAGGGTTGTATCAGCCATTACCTATAACAGAGAAGCCTTGGGAGGATATTAGTATGGACTTTGTTCTTGGTTTTACCGAGGACTCAGCGGGGACATGATTCAATTTTTTGTGGTAGTTGACAGATTTTCAAAGATGGCAGCATTTCATTCCCTGCAAGAAGACTAATGATGCAGTTCATATAGCAGAATTGTTTTTCAGAGAAGTAGTGAGACTTCATGGTTTGCCAAAGACCATAGTTTCAGATCGGGACACTAAGTTTGTTGGATATTTTCTGGCGTACGTTGTGGAAGAAGTTGAAGACAGATTTGAAGTTCAGTTCATCACATCATCCACAGACTAATGGACAGACAGAGGTGGTGAATATAAGTTTGGGAAATTTGCTGAGATGTTTGGTTGGAGATAAGCCAACAGGATGGGATTTGATTTTACCACAGGCAGAATTTGCAATACAAATAATTCTGTCAATAGGAGCACTGGTAAATCACCATTCCAGATTGTATATGGAAGTAGTCCAAGAAATGCATCTGAATTGAGGAAGATAGATAAAGGAGAAATAAGTAGTGCTGAAGCTGAAGATTTTGCAGAATACTTGAAGAACATCCATGAAGAGGTGAGGAAGCATATTACCAAGATGAACGCACAGTATAAGGCTAAGGCAGATGAGAAAAGGAGGTATAAGGATTTTCAGGTTGGTGATGAAGTCATGGTTCATTTGCGGAAGGAGTGATTTCCGGTTGGTACATATAACAAGCTGAAAATAAAAAAGTTTGGACCATGTAAGATATTGAAGAAGCATGATTCGGGAAATGCATATGAGGTAGAATTGCCTACTGAGCTAAATATTTCACTAGTTTTTAACATTTCAGATATGACAGAGTATCATGAAGGAGGTGTTGAAGATGAGATCACAGCAGTACAGTGGAGTATTCCAGCAACTAGTTCAGATACTAAGGAGATCGAGGATATACTGGACAGTCGTGTTGGCAGAAGCACAATGAACAGGACATATGAAAAATATCTGGTCAAGTGGAAAGGACGACTTGTTGAAGATTCATCATGGCTGACAAAGGAGGAGGTTAGCCGTCTTGGTTTTCCTCTGCACACCTGAGTCGTGACAGGGTCACTTCTCAAATTACCCTGGGTGTCTGATGCAGGAGCATCCTGGGTGTAAGAGCAATCTTGCATCACCCAAAAAATATTTATGTTTTTATATTCAATAAGGGCTATTTTGTCCAGAGCTGCTATTTATAGAAAGTTACTATTTTTGATAATTTTTCATATGTGCTCAGAATGATCTGATTTCTTTCTTGGAGGTTCATGTTGGTCATATAAGTCTGCCAGTAAAGTTTCATTGCTAGGTCAAGTGTATAATGGAAGATATTAAAGATTTTCGGTATTGGCAAGCAGGGTACAGAAACTTCGAACTCAGTTTTGAAAGCTTTAGAGGCCCCGGATGAGGTCAAAAATTTGGGTGACAAGCGCTTGCGCCAGGTCAAGCCTGTAGAGCGCTTCGTGGCGTTTCCCAAAATGGGGTTATAATAGCTGAGCGGGTCAACGGGTGATGACTTATGGTCTTCGGAAGTTGGGGCCACTTGAAATGGCGAAAAATAATTTTATTCAAAATTTCTGTTCGGGTTTCAAAGGTTATCTTGAGCTGACTATGATGTAATAAAATATAAAATAAAATAATTCTAAGTTTTGGTCGGCCTTATTGGCTAAAATTCTGGAACCTTCCCGGGCGGTGGAAAGTTGCCTATATAAGGAAGGCTGTATTATTGTCTTAGGCGGTTCAGAATAGTTCTGGGTAGTAGATCTGGGTATTGATTCGAGGCGTTGTCCTACAGAATATTGTAAGGGAATGCCCACGTGGCTT
>BSBK01014166.1:0-61650 GCA_027943335.1 Chamaecyparis obtusa
ATATGTATATATACATATATATATATATATATACATATATTATATATATACATATATAATATATATATATATATATATATATATATTATATATATATATTATAATATATATATATATATATATATATATATATATACATATATATAATATATATATATATATATATATAGTATATATATATATATATATATATATATATATATATAAGCTAGTAGCAGTCATGGTGCAACATAGAAGACATTTTATGATTTTATTTTTAAATAGATGGCGTAAGGTTTATTGTTATGGTTAGTGTTCTAATTAAGTGAAAATGGGTTTTACAAGGATCCAAATCCTTTAACAAAGAGTTAAAAAATAAAGCATTAAAGTTTAATAGAAACCGTTCTGCAGCACCCAGGACCAAATCCTAAAGACAAAATTTTGGAACCAAAACAATAGGTTGCAACCAAAAAACGTAGACGAGGACAACAAAAAGACAAGACAACAGGACAAAGGATAGCTAGATGTATTTCATTAGGTCTTTAGCCTGGATTACCATAAGTTGCATCTGACTAGTTGAGTTCTTGAGCTCTTCTAGCTCCTTGTCTTTGGTACCATCATTTATTATTCTTTCCCATGTATGCTTTCCTAGTCCCATAGTGTCCTTCAAATCCTTTTAACCTCTTTTTCACCCTTTTCCTACTCCATCTTGTCGACCAAGATCTTAGCATGATCTATGTAGGCTTTGAGACTAAAATGGCATTGCTCACCAATTTTTCTCATTGTGTATTCTAACTTATCAATTATGTTATGCAGCATTTGGAAATTACCATCAAAATCCCCTTCAATAGCCCTATCAGCTTTCTTTTTTTGTCTATTGTCCATCTCACAAACCTTGTCAACCACTTCAGCAAAACCCTCTGCCCTACCCACCACATCCTTCATTTCATCGAGGCACTCTACAACTAGTTTGTCCCCTATAATAATCTTCTTAATGAGGTTAACCTCGCATCCCGTCACCCACAAATGCTTTTTAATATTGCTAATATCATCCATCATCTTTCCTGGCATGCAGGTAAAATCAACTGAGTAGTTATTATTTTTAGTCATATCATTTACCCCACTTTTTTCCTTTTTAGTTTCCTCATTAGAACTATTATTTGTAGCCATGGTTCCTGTAATGCCTTGGTCAATATTATCCATGATCTCATCCATAATGTGGTAGACATTTTGCAAATTATCCTTCTCCTTCTTTGGAGAAATTTGGCCTTCGCCCAGATTACCAATGTCGCCCTCCATCCTACCCTATTCCCCTTTATCCTCCCCAATATTTTCCTCAATACTCTTCTCCTACTCTAGATTCTCATCATCCTATGAGGAGAGAAGAATTCTCCTCTTGTTGGTGCTTTTCACATTTTTTCTTTTTCTTGTTAGTGTTATGGTTAGTTGTAATATTATGATTAAGGTTAGTGGTAGGGTTATGATAAAGGTTAGTGTTATGATAACAAATAGGTTCATCAATGTAAATAGGGTTAGTGTTAAACCTAAGGCTATGGTTTGGGTTAGTGTTAGGGTCAATATTAGGATTAAGGTTAAGATTATATTTACAATTAGGATTTGGTTTAGGTTTATGCTTTGGGTTATTGTTAGGCTGAAGATTAGAATTAAGGATACAATTGTATGCACCTTAAAATGGTCGCCTAGACTTTGGGCCCACATTCAACAATTTATCAAATCCCTGAATCAATATTTTCAAATATCAGCATTTTTCAAATCATATCAATTTGCTTGATCAAATCCTATTCTATCATTTTCAATTATTTTCCTTGGGCTAACCATTTTATCCTAAAGTCTTTATTTATTTAAAAGGAATTTTCCTCCCCTCTTATTAAATAAAAGCCCCCACTTTTCCTCTTATCCTAAGTTGCACAAATAAAGCATTATCCTTATTTTATAAAAAGAATAAAATCACTTTTTGTCTCATATGGAAACAAAAGTCAACTCTTATTTTCTCATTGGAGGAGATTTGTGCACATGGATTGCTCCTCTTTCTAGCTCCACCCTTGATTAAATCTTTTGCCTCTTAATCTCCTTGGTCCATTCATTTTCAATTCCTTTAAATGGAGAGCTCTTTTCTCATTCTTAGAACCCAACTTTTATACTAATCTTATGCTGTACGATTTCTTGGAGACTTTGGAGATTTTGGAGATCATTTTATCATTCTAGTTTCATTTCTTGCATCATATCTTTAATGACATCTAGCTTAGTTTCCTTTATGCTCTAGATTAACACACATAGCTTAATTAGCAAGGGTTTGTAACACTTTCATTTTCATAACTTAGCTTGCATCTTCATTCTTAGCTTGCATTACATTGCATCTTCATTGATTCTTGAGGATATTGGCATTCTTGCCCTTGTCTCATTGAATCTCCCATGGTGGGGTTTACTAGCAAGGTTGCATGCTTCAACAACTCTAGTTGAGAGCACTATCAACATCCTTGTGACTCCATGCCTAGGGAGCTCTAGATTAGTTTCTCAAGGTTTCCCATTCATGGATTCCCTTGGAAGTAATGACTTAGAGAAGTGCACTATTTAGTGTGTACATTTTTGGCACCCACCGTGGGGCAAAACACTCTTGTTTTGTCTTTCATTTTCTGTATTTCTGTCATTTTTTTTACGTCAATATTTGCTTGCTATTTTATCAATATTTGCTCTTTGGTTTTTTCTGATAGAATTATCATGTGACATTTTTCCAGTGTCGTACGATAGTTTCTTACATATCAGTGTGATATTTTACCATTTATAATATCGCACACTTTGATAGATTATATCACACTCTTATTTTGTTCTTTGTCACACATAGGTATCAGGAAATATCGCATGGAGATATAATATCAGACTAGTACATAATGAAATATTGCACGACTATTCCTCTGATAGAAGTATCACCAAAGCCTGGTAGTGAGCAATTTTTTTCATTTCTTTGCAAGATTTACTTGGTTTTGATTCGGATTTCTAATTTGCTGTTGTAGAATAGGGGTCTCTTTGCAGATTTCATTTGGTTTTTGATGTGCTAACCCTTGTAGGGCTAACATGTGGTGTTTGTAGGTGCTCCTATTGCTTGATTATTTGCTTAAAAGAATGCATGTCAAAGTTTCAAATGCACAAGGGCTACTAATGGTTTTTGTAGGGCTTCCCAAAGCATAAAAACCCAATCAAGTACTTGTTTAATTGCTTTCTTTTGAGTGTAGCTTATACTAGTTGTTTCATTTAATAGGCACTTAATATCTTATTGTAGGAATCTTTGGGTGGTAGGAGAAGTATGCTCTTCACCATTGTGGTGAACCAAAAAATCTTGACCCATCTTTAGATTTTGAAAGCAAGAGGGTAATTGAACCTTTGCTTGGTGTGTTTGGGAGATATTTTTGAGCTAGGAGATTATGCTCTTCACCCTTGAGGTGAAATAGAAATCCTGACACTCAAAGGTTGATCCACTCTTTGTTTAGCTTTTAGAATCCTTTAGCGGGCCTTCTCTTGAGAAATCAAGAGGAACGACCCAAGTGGGGACAAGATTTTTGTCAGGTATTCCAACCCACTATAAAGTCAAGGCTATCGAGGACACAAAACCTTGGTAGACGTAGTACTTGTCTTCGCTTAATGTGCGTACTTGTGGGATTGTGAACATGAGGAAAATGTTTAGCAAGAATGCTTAAGGTACTCTTGTGGCCATGAGGTCTGTTACTTGCCGCAAGATAAGGAGTCCCTTTGGGGAGCAAGAGGGGTATTACGAATGGAAGCCCTTATTAAGAACCATAGATAGAAGCCGCCCTATTTTTCTGCTTAGCTTCTTGGTGTAAGGATTCATCCTAGTGGACTAACTCAGATCACCCCAACATTACTCACCATCTATGTTCCTTTGGTTGTGTCATTGGCACTTCCATGACAAAGGCAATATCTATTGTGGTTAACCACTTTGTGTGAGGCAATGGGACATCAAGTGTGGGCCAAGTTGTTAAGTATTGAGCCACTATCTTTTTAGGCTAGTAAGTACTTGAAGTGTTCTCACTATGATCTACCCGTGTAAACGTTCTCAAATATCAAACATCATGGTGGCATTCATAGGATTTTATTGCTTTGATATCACAAATTGCTTGTCTTGGCAAGGTTGATTTTTCCCTTGTGCAAGTGTTTTATGACATGTTTGATCACCTACTATTTGCAAACCTATCTCTTTACTGCTATCACTATGCTTGAAACCAAAAAATCCAACCTTCAAACTGAAATTTTGAACAAACTACCCTTAAAACTGAGATTTTTAGCACTCACTGGTCAAGAGTCATATGACCCTAAAACTATATCGCACACTATACTAAGAATTATCATGCGATAGTTTGTCACTGGAAGACTATCACACTGCTTGCCTGGAAAGTATCACACAGGCTACTTGGAAACTATCATACTGCTTACTGCAAAATATCACCTAGTCATAAATTACCGTACTATTAGCCTGGAAACTGTCACATAGAGTCTTTTTGCTGCCTGTCTAGTTTATGTAATTTTCAGTCTTTCCTTAGTTGACCAAATTTTAGTAGGTGACTTAATCTACTGCTAGAAACCTATTTATACCTTGGGTTGATATTTTTAGACCCCTTGAATTAGTGTTCTCTGATTTTACAAAATAGTCTTGCTTGACATCGATAAGTTAGGAATTACCCTTGTTGAAAAAGTACACCTTTAGATTCTTTGGTAACACACTTGGAGAGTTTCAGTACTCTTTTGTCCAATTCACTTCCATCAAGATTCAATTTCAGTTATATATTTGGAAAATCCATCCTCCTAGTCCATATGTGTTAGGATACTCATCCTTTTATTATACACCTCTGTGGCAATGTTGGTTTGCACCTTTTGTAGCTTTCTATCTTACCATCTCTTTTTGGACAATTGAACACTTTCACTATCCTAGTTTGGTATTAACATTTCATAAGGTCATCTTATCACCAAGGGTCTTTTTCTTTTATGTCGGTTATGACAAGGTACCAAGTTAGTCAAGGAAAATGAACTCAAGTTGTCTTTGAACAATTACCCTTAGTCCAAACTCGTCAAAAGTGAAAGGGTAAGAAACCCATCTTTGATCAATCACCTAGGAGTGAGTCTGAGGTTTGGTTTGACCCAAAGAGAAATCCTAGTGAGTTGAGTACCTCTTCACCATCTTCTCAATCAAATATGGACATGAGCTACACCTTGACTAGGAAACAAAGAGAAGTGATGGATCAAACTCTTGATGACATTTTCCAAAGACATAGGGATAAAATGTTGTTTGGTGATGACAATCAACCTAAATCACCCCCTATTAACTCAAGATATTTAGATGCCCATCAAAGAGCTGAAAGACATTATGGGCAAGCTCACCAAGATGCATGGTCACAACATGAAGACCAAAACAATGAATCTTGTGATGCTCATGTGAATGTCGCATTCACTAATGACTTGTTCAAACATTCAAGGTCCAACTCTCCACTCAAAACAACCTCAAGATATGCAAATGAAAGGATTAAAAGAATTGAGCGTGAAAAGAAATCTTTTTTCGACGAACAAGCCGCTAAAGAAGAAAGGTTTAGATACCTAGAGGAAGAGCAACAAGCCTTGCTAGAGTTAAGAAGAAAAACATTCCAATAGGAACAAGATAGGCTTCTAGCCCAACAACTCAATGAAAAGTTCAACAATAGGGGTACCAACAGTGGAAACAACTCTCCACCCTCTACTCCCTCAAGAACCCAAAGAAGTAAAAGGTGGTCAAGGACCCCTTCAAGACCTCCTTGTCCTAGAGGAAGGAGGATTTCACAACATAGGAGATGAACACCTCCTAGGAACTCAAGAAAACCCTCCCAACGAGCTCATCATGGCTCTCAACATGGAAGAGGTAGTGCAAGTTTTGATGATCAAGATTTTATGAGAATGAAACAAGAGCCACTATTCCAACAATATGTGGAGAAGTACCTTGATCAAAACAAAGATAGGTTCCTAGAGAGTTTGATTAACAAGGATGCCAAAGTCCCTTACAACTTTGATGTGGATAGGAGAATTAAGAAACAAGGACCCTCTCAAGAAGAGGAAATCAAGCAAGTCAAACGTATGATGGAAAAGGTGTTGGCACCTAAAAGTTCCTTTTCACTTGATTCTAGTTGTCTCAATCCTTTTGAAAAAAGTGTGACTATGACGGATTTTCCTAGGAAAGTTCAAATCCCCCAATATGACAAGTATGATGACAATGGCGACCCATATGATCATGTGCGTCAATTCTACATCATGATTTTTGAGTTTCACCAAGATGACTCCTATCTTATGATATTATTTCCAAGGAGCCTCAAGGGCCAAGCCATGGAGTGGTTTACTAGCACAACCCCTCCCATCAAAACTTTCAAAGAACTTGTCTACAGATTCATTCAACATTTTGCATACAACTTGTCAAGATCAGTCACTATGTTGGACTTATGCAATTTGAAACAAAACCAAGGGGAATCCTTTGTTACTTTCTTGCAAAGGTGGAGATTATTGTGCTCGTGCTATTCTAGGACTATTCCTGAGCATGAAAGGATTGACATCATTGTTAGTAATTTGGTGCCTAAAATATGTTATGAGGTTCAGAAAATGGTCTTTGATTCCTTCGATACTATGGTTGAGACTACATGTCAAATTGAGGATGTCTTAAAAGAACAAGGCATTTTGACCAAACATAGCAATAACAACAACAATCAAAATCCTAACAATGCCAATAAGGACAAAGGCAAACACTCGCACTGGAACAAGAATAAGAAAGTAGTCAATGATGGAGTTGTGGACTCTTCCCAACCCAAGGATCGAGTTGTCCTCCATTTTTCTAGTGCAGTCCAAGCTATGAAGCTCAACACATCCTCCAACAAACAAGAGCATAAACCAAAGTATCAATAAAATCCCAAGAAAAAGTTACGACAGTTTTCTAAACTGGGTGACCCCTATGAGGATTTTTTCAAGATGCTTATTGCTAATAACCTTGCACAACCACAAGATCTAGAAAATTTCCACATACCTGACATTAAGCCACATTGATGGAATGAAAAATCCTTTTGCAAATTCCACAATGGCATTGGACATGACATTGAACATTGCTGGAAACTCAAACACCTTATCCAAGATCTTATTGAAAGTGGTAAACTTCATATTGATGGGTTGAATACCAATGCAGACCACAAGGCATTCAAGGAGCCTTTGCCCAAATATGAAAAGGGGGAAACCTCTAAACCCAAGAATGGCAAGGCTGAAATCAACTATACCTACACAAGTACAGAAAATGTGGTTAATATGCTTGAGATTATCAAGGAAAGTGTCAACATGATGTGAAACAAAGATTCTTATGGTCATGATGTGGGCTCTCCTCCTATATTTGATGAAGAACCTATGGTGGTGCTTAGGGATCCTCACTCTCAAAGGTCATCCCAAGCTCTTAACACTATCACCAGAAGCCAAAGTCAAGGTCCTATGATTATTAGAGGTCCTAGTTCCAACTAGTCTAGCAAACCCAAGCAAGTGACATCCAAGAATGTCACCACCAAGTTAGCAGACAATCTTGAAATGAGCTACAATTTTTTTGACTAGTTACAAAGAACGCCAACTCAAATCTCAATTTTTGAACTCCTAGAATTGTCCCCAAGACATAAGCGTGTCATTTAGGATGATTTGCGTACAACCAATGTTCCTACCAACATAGATGTTGACCAATTATAGAACATGGTTAATCACCTTGCTAGCCCTCATTACCTCACATTCTCAAAAGAAGATGAAAAAGCTTTGAGCCATCCGCATAATCTTTCCCTTCATATCGAAGTCATGATCCATAAGACCCATGTCAAGCTTGTGTTGATTGATGGGGGTGCTGGGCTCAATATTTGTTCATTAAGTTTGTTGAAGATACTAGGTTATTCTAAGCAAGTTATTGATACCTGGAAGAAAATCACCATCAAAGCCTATGATGAGGCAGAGAGAAGCTCCAAAGGCTTGGTTGTCCTTCCTGTTAGGATTGGCCCCATTGAAAAGGACATTTTGTTCCAAATTGTTGATGCTGGTCCTTTACCATATAATATCCTACTTGGTAGACCGTGGATCCATGACATGAAAGTAGTGTCATCCGCCTACCACCAATGTGTTAAGTTCCCCTATAATGGAGTAGAAGTTTGTATACCCAAGGATAGCACATTATCTGTTAATGCAATTTTAGCAGGGACTCATGTTCCTCTCAACAGAGAAGCTGGGGATTTTGATGCCACTTAAGCACAATGCCAGAATAATTTTAAAGCCATAGACCTTGGTATGGGGGTATATCAAATTGACTGCTTTAAAAAACTACCAGTCTCACCTAGGTCCTATGGTAAACCTTTACAAGAGATGCATCCCTCATCTTTAGCAGTGACTCTGTTTGGTACATTTGTAGAGTCCTTAGTGCCCATTCAGGATGAAAAAGAAGAGGTGGTTGTCAGAGACTAGATTTACAAGGAGGAAAAATACAAGCATAATGAAAATTTTTCCCCATCTCCTAAGGCTTATGGGAGAAGATACACTTTGGTCAAAAATATGGGCTATCTAGGTCATGGTCCTCTTAGTCACAGATTAGATGCTAGATTCAAACCACTCAACCATGCTCTTTTTGGTCGCAGGTCTAAAACAACGGTTGGCCTAGGTTTTGAAAGTCAAAATAAGAAAATTTCTCCTATCCTTGTTGCAACAGATAGTGATGATGAATCAAGCTACATACCCAATTTACAAAATCAATAAGATAGGTGTGAAGATTGGGTCCCTTCCACCAATCTCCTTTGGGGAGATTTAGATGCTCTAGTTATCAATCCAATAGTTTTAGACCTACAACCAGAAGTATCCACTATTGAAGATCATGTTGAGGATCCTATTCTAGAAAATCAATACACAAATGGCATTCAAGAAGGTGTTACCATTGGTGACATCAAAGCCTCTACCTCAAGGCCTAAAAAATATTCTTGGTGTAAACATCCCAGTCGAGATTCAGATACGGACTCACATGAGTATGAATGGGAATCTCTCTCTGATTGTTCCACAGTTGGCATGGACATTGATGTTGTTCATGCTTATAGTGCCCAACCTGAGGTTGCTAACGAGTCTAGTGTAGGATTAGTGGATTGGAATCCACAAGTCACTTTAGTGGATGATGCTTCACTTGGTAGGATAAGTCCCGATTTGGGTACCTTAGAGGGATACTTGACAGATCCTAACTCTGTAATCACCAGAGATGATACCATTCACATACACAATATTGAACCAGTCATTGGCCTACCCCTTGCTAATCCTCACTTGATTGATTAGTCTCAGCGCTTTCAAGAGCCTTAGCTCCCAACTTTCCAAAATGACTATGAGATAGCATGTTACCTAAATTCTCTTGAACCTGTGGTCTCTTCCACCAATGAACCAACTACAATAATGATAGAATCAGATATCAAGTACGTTAGTCATAAAATGAAAAGAAAAGAAAAAAAGAATAAGAGTTCTGATGGTGAAAACCACTGTGTGGTGGTGTCAGAACCAAAAAAAGTAAAAATAAAGGACATATCTAAGGGTGAAAACCTCTCTGAGGCACCTAAGGATGAGGTACTTGATCATCTCCCAAGTTACTTTCAGGATAGATCTTTAGTGCTTGTTGAGCCTACATAGCTAGTTAATTTGAATATAGAAGAGGCTCCACAAATTGTGCATTTAGCTCAGTCTCTATCAGCACAAGAAAAAGAAGCATATACCAAGTTCCTACAGAGCAAGAAAATCAATTTTTCTTGGACTTACTCAAACATGCCAGGGTTGGACACTAATCTCATTATCCATCACTTGTCCATAGCTCCAAGAATAAAACTAGTAAAATAGAAGTTGAGGAAAATGCATCCTCACATAGCTCTTCTCATCAAAGATGAACTAGAAAAACTCCTCAGTGCAAGATTTATAAGAGCCATTGATTATGCCCAATGGATATCTAATATTGTACCAGTTTCAAAACATGACAAGTCCATTCGCATCTACACAGATTTTAGAGATCTTAATAAAGCATGCCCAAAGGATGATTTTCCACTTCCAAACATAGACATGATAGTGGACATGACTGTGGGTTATGAGATCTATTCTTTGATGGATGATTTTTTTGGGTTTAATAAAATCAAAATAGCTCCTGAAGACCATGAAAAGACTGCATTCACTTGCACATGGGGAACCTATTGATAGAATGTCATGCCATTTGGATTAAAGAATGCAAGAGCTATGACTACTATCTTCCATGACATGATGCATAAGAATACGAAAGATTATGTAGATGACACCTTGGAAAATTCTAAAAAAAGGGATACACACCTTGGCAATTTGGAAGTCATTCTAGATCGTATGGAACATTTTCAATTAAGATTAAATCCCAAAAAGTGTGCATTTAGAGTCACCTCTGGAAAACTCCTAGGATTTATCATCTCAGCTAAAGGCATAGAGGTGGATGAAGAGAAAGTTCAAGCAATATTAGATATGCCACCTCCCAAAAACATCATCCAAATGAGGAGTCTTCAAGGATGCCTTCAATCTATTAGGAGGTTTATTTTAGAACTGGCTGATAGAGCTCAACCCTTTAATAAGACTTTACACAAAGGGGTTAAATGTGTCTGGAATGAAGACTGTCAGAAAAGCATGGACCAAATCAAGCAATACTTGGCCAATCCTCCAATCTTAATGCCTCCTATCCTAGGAAAACCACTCATATTGTATGTGTCAGCAACAAAATCTTCCCCGGGTGCATTATTGGCTCTACTTGATGAACTGGAAAAGAAAGAGCCATATATTACATCGGCCATACTCTTGTGCCATAAGAGGTTAATTATACTAATATTGAAAAATCTTGCCTCAATGTGGTGTTTGCTTCCCAAAATTTGTGACATTACATGCTTGTGCATACAATACACCTCATTGGAAAAATTGATCCTATCAAATATTTGCTTGGTAAGGCTGCTCTCATAAGTAGACTTGCTAAGTGGATGATGATCTTATTAGAATTTGACATAGAGTATGTTGAGCATAAGGCTATAAAAGGACAAGCCATTGCAGACCAATTGGCTGATTTTCCAATTCGATACAAAGCACCCATTCAAGTTGAATTTCCAGATGAGCACATAATGTACATGACTAGAAGAACATGGAGGATGTTCTTTGATGACTCTTTCATGCAAAATGGTACAGGAGCAGGATTGTTGTTTGTTTCTCCTCATAGGTACACAATTCCTAAGTCCTACAAACTATTGTTCCCATGTACGAATAACATTGCTGAGTATGAGGCCTTGACAAATGGATTAAAAATGGCTATAGAATGGAGAATCACAGAGCTGCATATTTATGGGGATTCATAATTAATAGTTAACCAAGTTAATGAAGAATACCAAACCAAAGATGAAAAATTGGTACCATACAAGAAAATGGTTGATTCATTGCAATGATATTTCACCTTTGTTACATTTCAACAAATCCCTAGAGTAGAGAATAAAGCAGCTAATGCTATGGCTACATTGGCTTCACTTCTTCAGCTAGAATAGCATGAGTCCATATTTTAATTCCTAGTGGAAGAGCTATGCTACCCTATCGATGACTCCCAAGAAAGCCAAGTTGTTTGTACCCTTATTGGCCATGAGTCATCTCGCTATGGTGCCATTTACTCATACCTCCATGATGGTACTATTCCTGAAACCTTCAACCATTCTGAATGAAGAAACCTAATCTGAAATGCCTCTCACCACACCCTTATCTCTGGTAATCTATATAGGAGGGGTTTAGATGGAACACTTCTTAGGTGTTTAGAAAAGGATGAGTCTGACCAAGCGTTAGTTGACATTCACAAGGGCATTTGTGGAGGAAATCCTAATGGTCTTTCCATGGCCTAAAGGTTTCTTAGGGTGGGGTACTATTGGCCTACCATGCAGATAGATGCAATAGCTTTTGCTAAATTTTGTGAAAAGTGTCAGAAACACGGTAACCTGATACATGCTCATTGGCCATTTCAACACTGGGCCTTTGACCTTGTTGGGAAAATTCATCCCAACTCATCAAGTGGACACAAATTCATTATCACTGCTACTATTTACTTTACCAAATGGGTAGAAGTTGTCTCACTTTCTGTTGCCTCAGGCAAGATAGTTTCTTTGTTTATTTTGAACCATATCATCTATCGGTATGGAGTGCCTTCTGAAATAATCACTGACAATGGAGGTCAGTTTAAAAACAAGGACCTTAAACATCTCTGCAATAAATTTAAGATAAAACAACATTGGTCCTCCATTTACTTCCCATAAGGAAATGGACAAGCAGAGGCTTTGAATAAGACCATTTCCAAAATCCTTCATAGAACAATTCACAAGAATGGTAGAGATTGGCATCTACAGATAGATCCAACCTTGTGGGCCTATAGAATGAGTATTCATACTCCAATAGGGGCTACTCCTTTTCCCCTCACTTATGCTATTGAAGCAGTGTTACCTTTAGAGGTGGAGATTCCTTCACTTAGAGTTTCCCTTAAAGGTCTAGTGACAGATGAAGACTACCATGCCATGAGACTTCAAGAACTAGAACTTCTAGATGAAAATGTAAAGCATCTTTTGATCACATGAGAGTCTACCAAAAGCATATGTCCAAAGCATTCAACAAGAAGGTTCACCCTAGAGAATTTTGAGTGGGGAATCTTGTCCTACGAGAAAACCCTAAGAACCAGCAACATAGAGAACAAAAGGGGAAATTCGAACCTAATTGACTTGGACCATACATCATTACTACTACTTTTGGTATAGGTGCTTATTTACTATCTGATCCAGAGGGAGAGTAACTCCCTAATCCTATCAATTTTTTGCACCTCAAGAAGTTCTATCCATGATGCCTATTCTATCTGGGTGCATCCTTTGTATATATTTATTGATCCTAAAAAAATTCCAAAAAAATTCATATATGATGCTAAAAAAATCCTAAAAAGCATATAAAGTCCTAAAAAAATACAAAAAAATCAAAAAATGCAAAAAATTCAAAAAAATAGAAAAAGAGCCTTGGTGAAAACCTAGAAACAGGCGCCTTGGTAGCAAAAATACAAAGAAAAATAAAAAATCTCCAAGTGGTGAAAACCTGGAAACAGGTGCTACTTGAGGCCTTTGCACCCTTTTTTCTTAGCATGTATCCTTGACACTTAGCCTTTCTCCATCATACCTTGACCTTGTTGCCTTGGTTTGGAATTAGCCCTTGTCTTTGTCTAGGGGGCCTAACTGTGATAGCTTTGGTCTCTAGAATGCATTGGTCTTTAGGACATCTTGCAAACTGTGTTTTTCAACACCAACCCAACTGTGTTTTTCAACACTACCCTAGCATCAAGTGTTTCTCAACACTTATCAGATGTCTTACCCGCAGTCTAGCATGATATGATATTCCTCACTAGTAGATGTGATACTCAAAGTTTGACTCTATGACCTACACACACACACTTAAATACTCGACTTGCTGAGACCTTTTTGACTTTATTTCTTTGTGTGCTATCTATGATGATTTCTTTGATGATTGTTCTCTCCCTAATAGTTTTCGATGATGTTGAGCTAGAAGACTAGGGGCATGAGGACATGTTTTATTCCTTTTTCTTCTTACGGGTATATTTTGTTGGTCCTAATTGTCATTAGCACTTATGCTTGTTCCACTTGACATTAGGGTCTACAAGGTATTATCCTTGACTATTTTCACAAGTTCGTACTTATATCCATCTTGACTTTCTTTGTGTCTCGATGAGAGTATAATCTTGCCATATCAAACTTAGGAAATCTCACTGCACTAGTCATCTTGACCTACATGTCTTTGGTGCCTAGGTGGGATTCCCACATATCTATCTGATATAGATCATATTTAGATTCACATAGTCATACTAGTGTGTATTGTATGATCTTGCGATGCTACCAATAATGCTCGATGATGAATATTAAAGTCTAAAAGCTTTGTGACCTTGCAAGTAAACCACTTTTCATACTAGCTTGCATTTTTTAGGTTCATGATGGTTAGTTTTGCATCTTTCATAGGGAGAGAGCTCTCCTTTCATCTTTCATGGACCTATCAGTCAACTGCACTCACCTTTCCTTTTCTTGATCATGTCTTTCGCTCCTTGTCTTTCACATCACATCCTTTTCTTGTCATCACAAGGGGTTAATTTTATCATCATATCTATATCCTAAAAAGTTCATTTTTAGAAACATGAGTCTATATCATAAACATGAGAACTAAACATACATCTATGAGAGAGATTATACATGAGCATATATAAGATACATTTTGAGCAATATGACAGGACAATATAAAAATTGAAACATCCATCACAAGTGGGACAAGTACATAAGATATATCACCAATCCAGTAATCTCATATATATATAAATGTCATGATACAATGTGGGATCCAAAAATCTGGATAAAGTCCTAGGCTATGTCTCTATACATCTATCCTAAACCTAGGACTCGCTAGCATCATCATGAGGAGCTAGTGGTGGTGGGGGTGGTGTTTCCGCTCTGTCTGGTACCATGTCAGATCTCCTAGCTATCACAGAGTAGGGTGGTGCTCTCTATCCCTTTGGTACAACCTATATGTAGAGCCCATGATAATAAGCAACTCATGTTGTCTCTTGCCATATCTTTTTTGCATTGGCCCATGCCACCCTCTCCCACCACTCTATCTCAGCTCTCAGATCAGTCAACTACTGGTCTCTAATGGCTATAGTAATCCATAGCTTTTGCATCTCTGTCTCTAGGACCTAGATCCTCTCTCTCAGATCCTCTCCCCCTACAGGCTGATCCTACCCAGTGTCCACCCGACGGTGAGATGGTCTCACCACATCATCCCCCTCATCAATAAAACCCTATCTCTGTGACCATTTCTAGCCAACTGATCAAGAGCTCTATCTTGTCTCCCTAACTCTCCCTCTCACTCCTCTATCCCCTTTGTCCCTATCATCTCCATCATCCCCCTGTGTTGTTGGCTGTGCCTCAGGTATAGTGAACCTAGGGAATGGGAACCTCCATCGGTCTACCTTGTAGGCTGCATCAGCACTTGCATCTACCATGTCTAGGAGATAGTCACATGGCTCTCTACGTATGGTCATTGTATCCTATACTAGTTGCTAGTAATCTAGCATCAGGATCCAACCCTATCCCTCCTCATCCCTAACCCGAGTGTAAGTAGTGTTCTCAGTGGGCACTCTCTGTTGTCGCCTGAACTGTCTCCTGACCTGGGTGATCACAAATCTCTAAACTATGTCTAAGTGCTGACCTACCAATGGCCAGCTACATAACATGTAATTGAGCTCCTCCTCCTGATCACCCCACTGCTCAACAACCCTATATGGCCTCCACTGAAATGAGGTGAGCTCATCTAGAAACCTACAGTAGTAAGTCACATCCCCGCTATGTGGCTGAGATATGAACCCTGTGTACCTATAGATGTAGGGGCATCTCCACTCTCTTGGCTACACATGTGGACACACAATGGTGATGTGCTCCCATGCCCATACCTGTGCTAGGATAGCACCGCATGCCCAAGTCTTTCTCTCATGGTAGATGATCTTGTGGAGCTCATGGTACATATCTGCAAGGATGGCTGGCCCCCATGCCATCTATCATGGGTGTGCAATCAAGTCTGGTACTAACCTGCCCTAGCCTAGTGGGAAACCCTTCTGACTCCTGTTAGTAATAAGGGCTTGTGCTACTATGAAACATACTATACATGGCACCAGAAAGTCCCTGCCAAACTCATCCATCAGTCGATCCTAGTTGAGGTGTCTATCAAAAAATGTGACATCTTGAAACATATCCTACATAATCTGTCACCCCTCTGTCGGATCTTGATCATAGTACACCTGTGCCAACAAAAAATCTTGTTAGTTTCTATCATATGGAAACTTTACATATATGACTATCTATAAACATGATTATACTTATAGGATCTTCATGGCTTGGAACTCATAGGATCCAGTAGACATCCTCCAAGCTAATAGTAGCCTCTCTAGTGGGCAAGTGAAAGGTGTTATGCTCACTGTGCCACCTCTCAGCCAATGCTGTTAGTAATCCATGATCTGCCCGAATGTGGGGCATATGTAGAAGGTAACCAAATCCCATCTCCCTCATGTTTTCCCATCCCAGATCGTCTAGATCCTAAATGCATTGTAGCCCAGTCACTCTCAGTGCTCTAACGAGCAGCACAGGAAAGTTATCCTGCAAGCCATTTAACCCAAACCAGATGTCAGAACATATCATGATGGATGTATAAACTCAGTACAAAATATCTTAAAATAAAACATTGCCTGGACTCATGTCATTTTGTTCAACAAGATTAAAACATGTCAATTTTTCTATACTATATGATACTGGATTCAATATCGGTGCGATACTATTTTGACCCACGAAGTATCACACGACAAATATCCTCAAAGGGTGCGATACTTAGAAAATATCGTACAATATTTCACATGAGGAAAATTTGAATTTTTTTTAAAAAGATTAAAAATGTCTTTTAAATTGACATAAAAGTTCATAAATGACCTACAAAGTGAGTTTTTCTGAAAACATACCGGGGCACCATACTGCGGAGGCCGATTATGCAACCGAGCATGCTCAAATCGATGTCTGTGGATTAGAATCACCACTTGCTAAGCCATTTTCTCTCTCTAATCTCTCAAGAATCTCAAATCACTAAAAGACAAATGATTTTGAAAATGACCTTTTTACCCCCTTTTATAGCATTTTGACTTTTTTGACCAATTTTCAAAACATTTCAAAATTGCATGAAAATTTCACCCCTAGCTAATTTTGACATCCTGGATCCATTTTTGGGATCAAAATCAAAATTCAAGTTAATCTTGATAGTCAAAATCACATTTCAAACCTTTCACCCTCTTTTGCACAGTTGACTGACCATTTCAGGCCTGATCCTTCGATCTTTGTTGGGGCATCTTTGTTTCTTCATCCCCATCTCTTTCAACCTCCTAGTCTTTCATTCACTTTCATTCACTTCATCTCTCTAAGGTTTGACTTCATTTTTGTCCTATATCTTTCCCAGTCAAACCTAGTCAAACTGGCACATGTCTTCACTGCTTGATGGTTATCCTATCATCTTTCACCTTTGATTATGATTTCTAGTGACTTGATCAAGTTTATCACTTTTCTATTTCTCCTCTATCTGATTTTGATTTCAATTCTGAGGGGGCAATACCTATCAACTTTAATCTTTGATTTAGCTTATCAATCAGCTTTTCTTGAGATTCTTATCTCTTATTTGAGACTTGATTATCACCTAGCTATACAGGTGTTGGTCTTGTCTTTTAGCTTATCTTTGTCAGCTTATGCTTATGCTTGTCCTGATATGTTCCCATCTATCGAACACATGTCTGGATTGTTTTGTGATCCCAAATCGACCTCACATTTCAATTTCATTCTTTGACCACATGTGATCCCAAATTGATCTCACATTAGTCAAAGAGGGGAAAATGTATGCACCCTAAAATGGTCACCTAGAATTTGGGCCCCCATTCAACAATTTATCAAATCCCTGAATCAATATTTTCAAAAATCAACTTTTTTCAAATCATATCAATTTCCTTGATCAAATCCTATTCTATCATTTTCAATTATTTTCCTTGGGCTAACCATTTTATCCTAAAGTCTTTATTTATTTAAAAGGAATTTTCCTCCCCTTTTATCAAATAAAAGCCCCCACTTTTCCTCTTATCCTATGTTGAACAAATAAAGCACTATCCTTATTTTATAAAAAGAAGAAAAGAACTTTTTGTCTCATATGGACACAAAAGTCAACTCTTATTTTCTCATTGGAGGAGATTTGTGCACATGGATTGCTCCTCTTTCAAGCTCCAACCTTGATTAAATTTTTTGCCTCTTTATCTCCATGGTCCATTCCTTTTCAATTCCTTTAAAAGGAGAGCTCTTTTCTCATTCTTAGAACCCAACTTTTATACTAATCTTATGCTGCAAGATTTTTTGGAGACTTTAGTGCTTTTGGAGATCATTTTATCATTCTAGTTTCATTTCTTGCATCATAGCTTTAATGACATCTAGCTTAGTTTCCTTTATGCGCTAGATTAACTCACATAGCTTAATTAGCAAGGGTTTGTAACACTTTCATTTTCATAACTTAGCTTGCATTGCATTGCATCTTCATTGATTCTTGAGGATATTGGCATTCTTGCCCTTGTCTCATTGAATCTCCCATTGTGTGGTTTACTAGAAAGGTTGCATGCTTCAATAGCTCTAGTTGAGAGCACCATCAACATCCTTGTGACTCCATGCCTAGGGAGCTCTAGGTCACTTTCTCAAGGTTTCCCATTCATGGATTCCCTTGGAAGTAATGACTTAGAGAAGTGCACTATTTAGCGTGTACAATAATTATAATTAATGTTAGGATTATTGTTACCATTTATAATTATATTTTAGCATTTATGATTATGGTTTAGCATCTAATGAGTATGATTATGGTTACGGTTAGGGTTTAGGCTTATGGTTACGATTATAGTTACATTTAGGATTTGGCTTTAAGGTTTAATGTTAGGGTTTTAATTTTGATTAGGTTTGGGATTAGGGCTTAGAATTAGGATTATCGTCAAGGGTTGGGTATACATCAGGGTTAGTATTATGGTTAGGGTTAGGATTTTGATTACGGTTGAGATTAGGGCTTAGGATTAGGATTAACATTATAGTTAGCATTTACATAATATTTAGTATTAGGGTTAGGGTTAGGATAAAGGTTTAGCTTTAAACATAGGGATATGGTTTGGGTTAGTGTTAGCATCAAGATTAGGATTAATATTAAGATTAGAATTATGGTTAGGATTTGGTTTAGGTTTATGATTATGGTTTACCATTTACAATTATGTCTTAGCATTAATTATTAGCATTCAACATTTAATGAGTATGAATATGATTAGGGTTGGGTTTTAGACTTTTGGTTAAGGTTATATAGTTACATTTAGGATTCAATGCTAAGGTTTAACATTAGGGTTATGTTTATGGTTAGGGTTGTGCTATAATTGTGTCACACTTCTATGAATCATTCCATTCAAGAACACTCAAGAATGAGGTCTCAAAAATTGATCCATAGCTCCCTATGCATGGAGTGCAAGGGTTTTTAAGAATGCTCTCAACTAGAGCTATTTATCCTATAACCTTGCTAGTAAACCATGCAATGGGAGATTCAATGAAGACAAGGGCAAAAATGCCACTATCCTCAAGAATCAAGAATGAAAATGCAATGCAAGCTAAACTATGGAAATGAAACTATGATAACATGTAGATGCAAAAAAGAAAAGAATGCTCCAAATCTCCAAAAAGCTCTAAAATGACCTAGAAAACCTGCAACATAACATTAGCATAAAAACCTAAAATATGAAAATGAAGAAGAGAGCTCTCCTTTTATAAGAAATGAAAAGGAATGGACCATGGATATTAAGAGGCAAAAGATTTAATCAACGGTGGAGAAAAAAAGAAGCTTGATCCTTGTGCACAAATATCCTCCAATGGGAAAATAAGAGTTGACTTTTGTGTCCATATGAGACAAAAAGTGCTTTTCTCTTTTTATAAAATAAGAATAATGCTTTATTTGTGCAACTAAGGATAAGAGAAAAAAAGGGGGCTTTTTATTTATTAAAAGGGGAGGAAATATTCCTTTTAATAAATAAAGACTTAGGATAAGATGGTTAGGCCATAGAAAATAATCGAATAAATGATAAAACTAGGATTTGATCAAGAATAAACAATTTATGATTTAGCAAAAGGGGCTAATATTCTAGGTGACCATTTTTGGGTGTATACATTTGCCCCTCTTTGAATAATGTGTGATCGATCTGGGAACACATTACATCAAAGAATAGATCAGTTAAGAAAGCAAGCAGATAGCCAAGAAGGCAAGCAAATAGTGATCTGACTCCAAAGAATGAAGTGCAGAGAGATAGAAAATCCTACATGGTCAGCCTGGTAGCGATAGTACTGAACACTTAGGAAAGAGATAGCTAATAATATATGATGTGTCTACCCCCTCAGGATTGAAAATGAAATCCAGGTAGAGGGAAAGCAAAAGCAAGAGCAACATGATCAAATCACTAGAAATCATAATCGAAGAAAAAGAATAGAATAACCATCAAGCAGTGAAGATATGCCCCACACATGGGACACGGGGCATGAACCTATCGATCCCTCAACCTATAAACACCATGGAGGGGGATTGGAACTTGGGATGTGAAAGTGAATGAAAGACTAGAAGTTTGAAAGAGATGGAGATGAAGAGGTGAAGAATGCCCCAGCGAATATCAAAGGATCAAGCCTCAAAAGGTTAGCCAACTACGCAGAAGAAGGAGAAAGGTGATGGGAATAATCAAGGGGAACTTGGATTTCGGTTTCGATCCCAAAATGAAAGGAAAATGATGTCATATGAAAGACAAGAAGCGAAAGACATGATTAGGAAGAAGTGAAAGGTGAGTGCAGTTGATTAACAAGTCCATGAAAGATGAAAGGAGAGCTCTCTCCATATGTAAGATGCAAAACTAACTAACATGAACTTAAGAATGCAAGCTACATGAAAAGTGGTTTACTTGCAAGGTCACAAAGCCAATAGACATCTAATATTCATCATTGAGCGTTATTGGTAGCATCGCAAGATCATACAATACACACTAGCATAACTATGTGGATTTGAATATGATCTATATCAGATAGAAATGTGGAAATCCCACCTAGGCATCAAAGACATGCAGGTCAAGATGACTAGTGCAGTGAGATTACCTAAGTTTGATATAGCAAGATTATGCTCGCATCGAGACACAAGAAAGTCAAGATGACTATAAGCATGCACTTGTGAAATAGTCAAGGATAATACCTTGTAGATCCCAATGTCAAGTGGAACAAGCATAAATGCTTAATGACAAGTAGGACCAACAAAATATACCCACAAGTAGATAAAGAAATAAAACATGTTCTCATACCCTCAGTCTTCTAGCTATGCATCATCGAAAACAATCATAGGGGGAGAACACTCAGCAAAGAAATCATCATAGATAGCACACAAAGAAATAAAGCCAAGCAAGTCTCAGCGAGTCAAATGTTTAAGTGCGTGTGTGTAGGTCATAGAGTCAAAATTTGAGTATCGCATCTACCAGTGAGAAATATTGCATCATCTAGACTGCAGGTAGGATATCTGATAAGTGTTGAGAAACACTCGATGCTAGGGTAGTGTTGAAAAACACAGCTGGGGTGGTGTTGAAAAACACCATTTGTGAGGTGCCTAAGAAACCCAGACACACAAAGAGACCCAAGATAAGCTTAAAACAACGTATGCCCCCTAGACTAAGACAAGAGTCAATTCCAAGCTAGGAGAGGCAAAGCGAGAAGTGGAGCGAATGAGTGCCACGCAAGACTGATAGACATAGGTGCAGAGGGTCTCAAGCAGTGCCTATTTCTAGGTTTTCACCACTTGATAGATTTATTGCAATTTTTTAAGGACTTTTTATAATTTTTTTTGTATTTTTGCTACCAAGGCGCCTATTTCCAAGTTTTCACCAAGGTACTTTTTCTTTTTTCTTTTTTTTTTTTTGAATTTTTTTTGGTGAGACATCAAAGTGCCTATTGCTAGGTTTTCACTAGGATGCTCATTTTTTCAGTACTTTTTATGCTTTTTAGGATTTTTTTCAGCATCATATATGAATTTTTTTGGAATTTTTTTAGGATCAATAAATATGTACAAAGAATACCCCAGACAGAAATGGGCATCAAGAATCTACTTCCTCTAATGTAGAGAACTAATAGGCCCTAGGCCCAAATGCTGCAACTGTGATGATAGGAGGTCTCAGCCAGTTCAACCAATAATAACCAGCCCTAAGCAATGTCTGAGCTAGCGAAGGATCGTTAGAATGTGATCCACATATGCCATCATAGATTTTAGCTAGCACTTTTTCTGACTCCTCTATTTCTAGACACTTAAGGAGAGTTTCGTCTAGACCCTTCCTATACAAGTCACCAGAGACAAAGGCAAAGTGCAAGGGATGGCGAAAAGAATGGCGTGGTGGATTTTTAGGAGGGATATGAGGTGGAAGGTAGGAGCGTAATTCGTCCACTAGGAACTTGAAGCAAATTTTATGCTTTTTCATTTGTAAGATGGATGTTGAAGTAACCAAGGCATTAGTAACTTTGTTCTCAGCTCTAGGAGTGGGCTGAAGTGTAACAGATATGAGATCATGCTTGAATAATTTCACCATTTTTTTGTAGAGAATCAACTTGTCATCTTTTATTTGATAATCAGTATTTTTGAGTAGATTTTTATTTTTACTTTTCTTAGGTTCGGATACCACCACAATGTGGTTTTCGCCATCCGACCATTGCTCTTTTCTTTTGACTTGATGAATATGATACTTGATTGCTGATTCAATCTTTTTTGTTGCTAGTTTGCTGGTGGAAGAAGTAACAGGTGTTGATGTGAGATGAAATGAAGTGACTGGTTCAATAGCATTTATGTGAGGGATACCATCTCTGGTGACAAGAGAATTTGAGCCTATAGGGTAAGCTCCAAAAGTAGCTAGATCTAGATTTGTCATAGAAGGACCAACATAGTCTACTAAGGCAATACGGGGAACAAACCCATCAGACCCTTCGCGAGACTCATCAACTACATCGGGATGGTTACGAGAGGTATGAACTACATCAACATCCATATCTGTCATGGAAGAATCTTCTGGAAGAGGTTTAAGATGCTGAGAAGTAGAGATACTCATGTCATTATGTGAGAGATCACCTCTTTGTAGTAATCGTGCAATGTTGTGATGTTTCCTATCATAGTTCAATGATTCTTTAGCCACATAGGTTCTAGACATAGAGGCCTCAACCATATCATCAGTAGATATATATTCTTCTCCCCAAAGAAGTGAAGTAGAAGGAAGATCATCTCCCATGTGAGCCATATTGTGTAGTGGTGACTCATCTGTATTTGTGTCTAAATTACTAAGCATGGGAGTATTTCTAGAATCCTCTCTATAGATCCACTCTTGAATAGCTTGTTCTTCTTTTTTTTCTTCTAAAGGAACGGATGAAGGAACAAAAGTATCAAAGATCACCATAGTAGAAGTGGAAGGCTTCATTTGATCAGAAGGTTTCCCATATGACCTAGGAGAAACAAGTATAGAAGCAAAGGAACCCAGCGTATATTCACCCATACCAAGGCTCATCATCTTAAGTGATTTCTTAGTAGCAACTAGAGACATAGTAGGATCAATAGTAGGTTCATTGTGAGGGACAAATTTTTCAGTAGCAGCAAGAGCATTAATAGCAATAGTATGGTCTCCAGGAATCACAACTTCAGTGCCATTATATGGAAATTTGACGCACTAATGATAAGTGGAAGGAATAGCCTACATGTCATGGATCTAAGGATGCCCAAAAGAATGTTATATGCAAGTGGGATGTCCAATACTTGGAAGTTAATATCTTTCGTGACAGGGCCCACTCAGATAGGCAATGTGACAAGACCTTTGGAAGATCTTTCCACTTCATCATAAGCTTTTATAGTAATCTTCTTCTTAGAATCTACAGCAAATTCTGACAAACCCAACTGATGTATGACATTGAAAGAAACAATATTTAATCCTGCACCATTGTCTATCAGGACTCGGTGGACGTGGGTGTGTTAGACTAGAACTTCAATGTGTAAAGCTATATTATGAGGGTGAGCAATAGATATGTCATCTTCTACAAAAAAGGAGAGAGATAGCGGAGATGAAATGTGGTTGACCATAGCCTGAAATTGATCTGGATCAATGTCATTGGGAACACGTGTTGTACATAGAGCCTCATCAAGAATCTCTCTATGTGAAGGGGATAACTGAAGCAAATCAAGGATAGATATCTATCCTGGTGTCTTTTGTAAATGTTGGACAAGATCATAGCTAGGGGTGGCTGAAGGAGCCACTTTTTTGGAAGGCAAAGCTTGCTTGAGATCTTGCGTAGTTTTAAGGACAATCTTGGCTTGCCCCCTAGTAACAGCATTTCGTGTCTCACTTCGGGAAGATGAACTACCACATGTTTGCAAGACCAACTTTGGCTTACCATGATTGGCTTTATTATCATCTTGAGACCTCATCATTAGAATACTCTCAACGGGTTCTACCATGTTAATCATAGGTGTATTAGAAGGATATGTGTAATTGATCTTTGCATCATGATTCTTCTTATGTGCTTGAGAAGTTTCCCCCTTATCATGCTTAGGTAGAGGATCTTTGAAAGCTGTGTGATCAGAATTTTTAGTTAAGCCATCAGTGGAGATTGTGTTGTTATCAATGAGGTCTTGAATATCATCCTTAAGCTTAAAACAATTGTCTGTCAGATGTCCCTTGTTTCTATGATAATGGCAGTAATGATCCTCTCTCCACCAATTAGGCTTATTTATCGGATCCCAGTTACCAGGTTTATCAGGAAGCATAAGATATCCACTGTCAACCAAAGTCTTAAGGATCACATCGTAAGGTTCTGCCAACTTGGTATAGACTCACTTTCAAAATGACTTCCTAGGCTTATCTACATATTGAGGTTTAGGAGCACTATGAGCATTGGTAACTTCTTTTTGTTTTGTTGCATAAATAGCATTGGAGAGATTGAAAGAAGGCTCTTTAGCTTTAGGAGCATCAACAACCCCATCATTAACAACATACTTGTTTTTATTCCAAGGTTTGTTCTTGTCTTTGCCATTGCTTTTAGCATCTTTATTAATAACAATATCCCCTTTTCTTATAACTACATCCTCAATTCGATATGCACTTTCAACCATGTCATGGAAGGAGGAGAACAGTTGCTTCCTTAGATCATAAAATAGCTCAGGCACAAGTGTGTTGATGAAAATGTCAATCTTTTCTCTTTCAGGTATCTGACGAGGCTACCTAGAATACAATGACCTCCAACATTGTAAGTAAGTTGCAAATGGCTCACCTTGATGTTGTCTTAGATTACCGAGATCTATCATGGTGATAGGTTGTTGGATGTTGTAAGAATAATGTTGGGTAAATCACTGAGCCAACTCATCAAAAGTCTTAAGAGGTGGTGTCAATTTTGCAAACCATTCTAAAGCTTGGCCTCTTAAGCTTTGAGGGAATAATCATAGAAGAAATGTGTCTTCATGAAGAAAGTCCATACTAAGAGCATAAAAGTGACGCACATGGTCTTGGGGATCACCATTTCCATCATACTTTTCATATTTGGGAACCTCAATATCCCTAGGAAACGGGACCATGTATAGACTCCTATCAAAAGGAAGAGCACAAATTGATTCTACAAAACAGACCTTTTGAGGATCTCTTTCTATTTCCATTTGGGTAAGGCGTTGATTTGTCTGATGTAGTTCTTCTTGAAGGACTTCCAATTCAGTTGGTACTCTTTGTTGGATAATTTGTTCGACATCATAGCCAGGAGGAAGCTTGTATCCTCTAGAAGTCATATATTGAAAATATTGATTGCCATTACGCTCTAAAAGCTTATGCATCATTCATTGGAAGACCACATCTTGTTCAAATGTCATAAGATCCTCACTAGAAATCTCATCATTAGCCTCTGCCTCATGTTGAGAGGGAGGAGGCCTGGGAGGTGAAGAAGGCATACCAAAAGTGGGTCTTGGAGGAGATCTTGGTGGCATATTGTTGCCATTGTTGCCATTGATAAAAAGAGGTCTATGCTCATGATTACTAGTCTCAGGTTGCTCATGAAATGTCCCTCTATAAGCCATGCACCTAGCAGCATCCATCGTTTGTTGATTGTGTTCTTTGTCTAAGCGCGCTTGGTTATCTTTATGCTCAAAATGTTCTTGCAAGCATTGAAATTTTTCTTATTCAGTCAAAGTGAGTGAGACACTATCTGTGTTTTTGGGGGTCTTGAATGCAGAAAAGAGGAAACCTCCTTTGTACCATGGGGTAGCCTTAGAATCCTTAGATTGGTTAGAACTAGAACTATTATTGCTAATGGGCACTCATGAGCATCTAGTTAGAGAAGGTAACTATGTATAATTGAATGGAGGATGACTCTCCTGCTCAAATCAAGACCGAGTTGTAACTAGCATGAAAAGAGATGTTGGTTGACTAATAGAATGAGACATAGTTTCTTAGATTTGAGATAAGAAAAGCTAATAAAGATCACTTGTCAAAGTAGAACAATAGAGAGATGGCTCATCAAAAGTGCTCAAGCACTTACAATAATCAATTGACTAAAGCTGAGCAGCGAGCAAGAAGCTCAATAAGCAAGTAGCTAGAGAGGTAACCATGATGCGAAAAGTGATCAAGAGTAGCATTTGTTAAGCTCAAATCCAACAGTTTTAGCTCATTTGTTTCAGTCTAGAACAAGTATGAGCATGCAGATAACAGACCAGCTTCAGGTAAGAATAGAAAAAGACACTCTATGACAGGTTAAAATGCAAGTTTAGCAGCTCTAGATTGCAACAGCAACATGACAGCAAAAAGGTTTTGGGTGACACTTTCCAGGTAGACAAGGTGATAGTTTATAGCGAGGTGACACTTCACCCTAAGCCAAGCGATAGTTTCCAGTAAGGCCGGGTGACACTGTTGCAGAGTCGTACGACTCTATGACCAATGAACATAAAAATCTCTATTTTGAAGCATTTTAAAAGATCAAGTAAGTATATCAATACATTTTTATCATGGATCAAGCACATAAGATAGAAATCAAGGAGTTCAAGCAAGCAGCTATCTTCAAACAATGAGCAAGGAGCAAAGCAACCTTGCACATGAACAAGAATAGTGACTTAGTATATCTACTCCTTAAAGATTTTACTTGTGTATGTTCTTGAAAATGTTTTAGCAGGCACTTAGAACACAACAACATCCTATCAAGCTGTCTATTGGGATATACATAGCTTTGCTAAAGGGAGTCCTCTATATACGCAAGGTACGTGAGGCCCAAATCCGTAGATGAGAAGAATCCAAAATCACACAGCTGGGGGGAGATGGTAACCCAAATCTCCTCCTTCACTTCTCAAAGGTATAAAGTTCTTTGAAGCTTAGCCAAGAGTGATATCAAACTCAATTCCCAAGAGAGGTGTCTTTCAATTCACCACCCGCTATTTATACTCTACCGGAACAAAGGAGTTAAGGTCGTCCCTTGAGGTGGTGTGTCCCCAAGCAGGCCTTCTAAAAATAAAATTAAGTAATTCACTATCAAAAGTATTTAAAGCACTAAAGGTGGAACACTTAACTCTTTAAGGAAATGCGAAGTGAGTCCAAAAGTGGAACATTTAACCCTTTAAGATAATGTGAAGTGAGTCCAAAAGTGGAACATTTAACCCTTCAAGAGAATGTGAAGCAAGTCCAAAAGTGAAACATTTAACCCTTCAAGAAAATGTGAAGTGAGTCCAAAAGTGGAACATTTAACCCTTCACACAAACTCAAAGTGAGTCCAAAAGTGGAACATTTAACTCTTCACACCAACTGAAAGTGAGTCCAAAAGTGGAACATTTAACTATTCACACCAACTCAAAGCGAGTCCAAAAGTGGAACATTTAACTCCTTACATCAACTCAAAGTGAGTCCACACCTTAGAAAACGAGTTCCAAAAAGCACAAAAGGGTTGCCTAGTGGAGCAATTAACGCTTCTTTCCTGTAGACCCCTCCCATTTAATGTGGTGTTGATCTTGAAACCACAAGGCGAAAACAAGGGGCCGGTGGATTAGCAAGTCCAATAACCCAAGATAGCAATCTAGATCAATCACAAGTAATCTAAGACTGTTAATCAATACTACTCACAAATGAAAAAGGGTTGAACAATGGAATATTTAACTTTCCAAGTAAACATAGAGTGAGTCCACAAAGTGGTGCATTTAACTCTTTATGTAAACAAGGAATGAATCCATGCCCTTAATCACTCAATGAGATATTTGATATTGGAACCAAGAATTACTTAAGGTTTAAACACAAGCATTCACTTACACAAACTTGTATGAAAGAAAATCTATGTTCAATCATTTCTCATTAAGAGCATCAATTGAAATGTATTCTATGAAAGCATGTAAACACTCAAGCCAAACACATGAGAGGTTCAATTTGAATCCCAAAATCCAAATTTTGTAGAGATGGAACAAAGTACCTCAAGTCCAACACTTTATTTTAAGCATTTTCCATGAAAGCAAGAGCACCTTCAAATGAACAAGACAAGAAAATAAGCAAACAAGATATGCAATGTATCTCCAACTTATGCAAACCCTAGGGTTAGATTTGAAAATCAATTGTTAAAAGCAATAATAACCAGCAAATAATCCAAATGATAACTCATATCATGCATTGAACAATGAAAAATAAGTGCATACCCATCACAAAATTTTATTTTTTTTGCATTTGACCTAGTCAACAAGATCTGATTATTACCACATGAATTCAGACCCTAAACCCAAAATACAGAAAAGAGACCTCTATCAAAAAATAGAGAGCTTTCAAAAAATGTAAAAATTTTAGAAAAATCTTTTCATTTGTGCCCTAGAGACCCATTTTACCAAAATAGACTAGTTTTTATAAATTGACCAAATAAGCTATGATCTGATTTCTAAATTAAAAACACAATGAATGGACCCCCTGTAGAATTCCAAGACCTTTCCAGAAATGTAAAAATTTCTAAAAAATATGTTGATTTGCACCAAAAATCAATTTTTTTATGAAAAATTATGAAAAAATCATAAAAAATACAAATCACCTCTCAAAATTCTGAAAAGTTTTTTTGGAGCTTCTCTGATATGTCGCCAACCTACCAAAAAAATTTCAGACCAAAACACCAAGCCGTTTGGGAGATATGATCAAATCTTTCAAATCTAGGGTTTTTCATCTCCAAACAAATCTGCACAATGGTTAGCTCCAAAAATAATCAAAACCAGCATGCAAGAGGTGGGTTGCCCCATGGTGGGCACCAAAAATATGTGCTATAATTGTGTCACACTTCTATGAATCATTTCATTCAAGAACACTCAAGAATGAGGTCTCAAAAATCGATCCATAGCTCCCTAGGCATGGAGTGTAAGGGTTTTTAAGAATGCTCTCAGCTAGAGCTATTTAGCCTATAACCTTGCTAGTAAATCATGCAATGGGAGATTCAATGAAGACAAGGGTAAGAATGTCAATATCCTAAAGAATCAAGAATGAAAATGCAATGCAAGCTAGATTAAGATGAATATGCAAGCTAAACTATGGAAATGAAACTATGATAACATGTAGATGCAAAAAAGCCAAGATTGCTCCAAATCTCCAAAAAAATCCAAAATGACCTAGAAAACTTGCAGCATAACATTAGCATAAAAACCTAAAATATGAAAATGAAGAAGAGAGCTCTCCTTTTATAAGAAATGAAAAGGAATGGACCATGGAGATTAAGAGGCAAAAGATTTAATCAACGGTGGAGAAAAAAAGAAGCTTGATCCTTGTGCACAAATATTCTCCAATGGGAAAATAAGAGTTGACTTTTGTGTCCATATGAGACAAAAAGTGCTTTTCTCTTTTTATAAAATAAGAATAATGCTTTATTTGTGCAACTAAGGAGAAGAGAAAAAGTGGGGGCTTTTTATTTATTAAAAGGGGAGGAAATATTCCTTTTAATAAATAAAGACTTATGATAAGATGGTTAGCCCATAGAAAATAATCGAATAAATGATAGAACTAGGATTTGATCAAGAATAAACAATTTATGATTTAGCAAAAGGGGCTAATAGTCTAGGTGACCATTTTTGGGTGTATACAAGGGTTAGAATTTTTTTAAGGGTTAGGGTTAGAATTATGGTTAGATTTAGGATAAGGGTTAGGCTTTGGATTATGGTTAGGGTTAGGGTTTTGATTATTACTATAGTTAATATTTAGGGTTATATTTCAAACTCAATTATTAGGGTTAGAGTTAGGTTTATAGTCACAATTACGGTTATGATCAAGGTTTAGGGTTAGGTTTAGGATTAGGATTAGGGTATAGGATTTAAGGTTAGGGTTATGGTTAGGTTTAGAATTTTATTTAGGGTTAGGGTTTGAATTATGAAACTAGACTTAGGATAAGGGTTAGGCTTTGGATTATCGTTAGGTTTAGGATAATGATTTTTTTTATAGTTAGTATTTAGGGTTAGATTTAGGACTCAATTATTAGGGTTAGAGTTAGGTTTATGGTTACAATTACAATTATGATCAAGGTTTAGGTTTTGGGTTAGGATTAGGGTATAGGATATAAGGTTAGGATTATGGTTACAGTAAGGACATACATTGTAGATAGTATTATGGTTAGATTAGGCTTTTGATTATTGTTATGGTATAGGATTATCTAGTTATAGTTGATATTAGGGTTAGCCTTAGGATTATGTTTAGAATGAGGGCTTAGATCATGGTTAGTATTATGCTTAAGATTGGGGTTTTGATTAGGATTATGATTAGGGCTTAGGATAATGATTATCATTAGGGTTAGGTTTTACAACATGGTTAGTGTTATGGTTACAATTGAGATTTTTATTACGGTTCAGATTAGGGCTTAGGATTACAATTATCATTATGGTTATGGTTTACATCATGCTTAGTATTATGGTTAGGATTAGGATAAAGGTTTAAGTTCATGGCATGACTTATGTTATGGTTATTTTAAGGGTTCATATTAGGATTAAGGTTTAGCATTTAGGTCCAGGATTAGGTTTAGAATTATAGTTAAAGTGAGGATTTAGATCATGGTTATTATTATAGTTAGGGTTGTGGTTTTTATTAGGGTTATGATTTAGTGTTTAGGATTAGGATTATCATTAGGGTTATGGTTTACATCATGGTTAGTATTAGGGTTAGGGTTCTAATAAAATTTTATATGCATGACATGGTTAGAGTTATGGTTATATTTAGGGTTCATGTTTAGATTATAATTTAGCATTTAGGGGTTAGCATTTTGGTCCAGGGTTTAGCATTTATAATGACAGTTTACCATTTCGGTTTATGGTTTAGCTTAAGATCTAGGTTTTAGGGTTTAACATTTAGAATTAGGGTTTAGTATTTATGTTTAGGATTAGGGTTTAGGATTTAGCATTATGGTTAAGATTATACTTAGGGAGAGGTTTTAGGGTTAGTTTTAGGATTAGAGCTAGGATTAGGATTAGGGTTATGATTGGGAGAAGGTTTAGGATTAGGATTACATTTAGGGTTAGGATTGGAATTATGTTTAGGATTTATATCATGGTTAGGATTAGGTCTTAGGGTTTATATCAAGGTTAGGATTAGGGTTTGGGTTGGGGGTGTTATTAAGGTGAGAGTAAGAATTATGGTTAGAATTAGAATTATGATTAAGGTTAGGAATAAGGTTAAGGTTCTGATTACACTTTGGTTAGAATTTAGATTAGGCTTTTGTTAGGATTTAGATTAGGGTATGGTTAGGGTGGATATTAGGGTTAGGGTTAAGACTATGGTTATAGTCAAGATAAAATTATGGTTAGGGTTCAATTAGTGATATAGTTGTAATTCAACTTTTGTTATGGTTGAAGCATAATTAGGGTTAGAGTTAAGGTTGGGTTAGGGTTAGAATTCAATCAGAAGGAAATATTTGAGTTATAGTTAGGGTTGAAGTTAACTATACTTAGGTAATGATTATGGTAATGGTTTGATTAAGGATAAGGTATGATTATACTTAGGGTTAGAATTAAAGTTCAATTAGAGCTAGAGTTAGGGTTACAATTTAATTGTATTAGCATTAGGGTTAAATAGGGTGTTAGATTTCAAGGGTCATTTTATTTGGATGTTATATAAGTTAGGATTTAGCTAGGTTTAAAATTAGGGTTATAGTTTAATTTACTTTAGTATAATGGTTAGGGTTAATTTTAGGGTTTAATTTATCAAGTGACCATATTTTTTAAAATATTAGTCAGGGTTAGGTTCATCTTGGGTTTTAATGTGTAATATGATATAGAGTTAAGGTTGGCATTCATTCTAGTTTTTCAAGGTTTTTTGTTTCTATTTATTCAATAGCTTTCTCTTCAACTAAGATTTTAGGTATAAAGTTTAATTTGACTTAAAATTTAATTGAGATTAGGGTTAGGATTGTAATTTGTTTTTTAAGATTAGTGTTTAATTTGGTTTACTGTTGGAGTAAAATCTCAATTTGGTTTAGGGAAAATTTCAAGAGACCTATTGGTAATTTTTTCTTTCTTCCTTATAGGTTATGTTGTTCTTTTAAGCATTAATGGAAAAAATTATCACATAGTTAAATTTGAAGCATTTCTCTAGAAAATTTATTGTTTGCACAATGATAAAGATATATTTTCCCTTTTCTATGCCAATCAAATTATCTTAATTAATTAAATAATTGAAACATCATAAAATTGATAATTGAATGTGAAGACAATAAATGGATAAAAATAATATTTTCTAATATGGTCACTTAAGTCTTGGACTTTATCATCTATTTTCATGATCTTTATGGAAAGATCTATGATTAAATCATATCCATTAGATTGAATTTATCGCACCCCCTAGTCTCACAATTTTATTTTTACAATGATCACCTCAACCTAGTTTATTGGTCACATTAAAATTTCCAAACTCTCCACTAATTCAAAAATATGGCCTCCAATGAGATGCAATGATTGAAAGATTTGCATAAAATAGAATTTTTGAAAATACCATAGATAGATTTTAAACTAAATTCTTTGGCATCATTCTCACTACTTCTGGTAGGATGTTTTGCACATTGTAGAATGATTGTGAAATCATAAACATGGCAGCTGAAGAGGATTTACAAACTTTAAAGCAAATGCAAGAAAATGTAAAGCCTTACTCAACAACCTTTGTTAGCATCCTCCTTCCATTTTCTAAATGCAAGCATGCAATCCCTTCTTCTCTTGGTGATCCAGAAAAATGAATTATAGATTAAATCATAAATACTCTCTGCACAAAATATATATAGGATTTTGAAACTAATTATCAAGTTTTAAAAATTTAATAATATGACATCATAGCCCTCCATATTTTTCATCAACCATTCAAAACCAAATATAATAGTAGAAATTAAATGTTACATATAAAAACTATATAAAATAAAGTACTAAAAATAAATCTTAAAGATTTTTCAATTTTAAATAAGCAAGAAGAAAGACTTTTCAGCATTTTAAACCATTGCAAATGACTAATCTAAATAATCTAAATCTAAAGAAATATGGTGGCATTGGCCTCCATATTTAAATTTAAATCTAAATATTGAATGAAATAATGATCAAAATCTAAATATAAGAGAAATATAAATCTAAATCTAACTTTAAAACTAAAACTAAATCTAAATTTTAAAGTATTAAAACTAAATCTTAAAGATTTTCCAATTCTAATTAAGGAAGAAGAAAGATTTTTCACCATATTAAACCATTCTAAAGGAATAATCTAAATAATCTAAATCTAAACCAATATGGTGGCATTTCCCTCCATATTTAAATTTAAATCTAAATATTAAAACTAAATACTAATTGAAATAATGATCAAAATCTAAATATAAGAGAATCTAAATCTAACTCAAACTAAAACTAAATTTAAATGTAAAACTAAAACTAATTCTAAATCTAATGCTAAATCAAAAACTAAAACTAAAACTAAAGCTAAATATAAACTTAAACAAAAACTAAAACTATATAAAAAACAAATTATTAAATACAAAAAAAAATATCACCTTGATATTTGGTTGGTTGGTTTCTTGCTCTTGAAATGGGCTTCCCACAAATGAAATGATGAGGCACTCTTTTATAATCATAGAGTGTCTCTTCTTGTTCCCGAAAAGATGCCTTTTCTAATTCCTTTGCCTCTCAAAATTCGACATGAAAAATAGAAGACAGTGCAAATTTTTAAAATTTTTAACTTATTCTTCATCCATGTGGTGCCCCTATTTTTCGAGGCCCCATTATTTTGGCCTTTCCATTTGGCTTCCTATTGTTTCAGCAAGCTATTATGATTTATTTAAATTTATATTTTTATTACTTATTTATTTAATTTTATAGTTTTTATTGTAGAAATTAAATGTTAAATATAAAAACTATACAAAATAAAGTATTAAAATAAAATCTTAAAGATTTTCCAATTTTCAATAGAGAAGAAGAAAGATTTTTCACCATTTTAAACCATTGCAAATGAATAATCTAAATAAACTAAATGTAAAACAATATTGTGGCATTTTCCTCCATATTTAAATTTAAATCTAAATATTAAATGAAATAATGATCAAAATCAAAATCTAAGAGAAATATAAATTTAAATCTAATTCTAAAACTAAAACTAAATTTAAATCTTAAAGTATTAAAACTAAATCTTAAATTTTTTTAATTTTAATTATGGAAGAAGAAAGATTTTTCACCATTTTAAATCTTTCTAAATGAATGAGCTAAATAATCTAAATGCAAATCAATATAGCGACATTGTCATCCATATTTAAATTTAAATTTAAATCTAAATTTTAAAACTAAATATTAAAAGAAATAACAATAAAAAACTAAATCTAAGGAAAATATAAATCTTAATCTAATTAAAAAGAAAACTAAATCTAAATCTAATTCTTATTATAAATCTAAAACTAAAACTAAACTAAATCTAAATCTAAAACTAAAACTAAAACTATATAAAAAAAAAATTATTAAATTAAAAATAATATCACTTGATATTTGGTTGGTTGGTTGCTCTTGAAATAGGCTTACTTCAAATGAAATGAGGAGACACTCTTTTATAATATGAGAGGGTCTCTTCATATTCCCCAAAAGGTGTCTTCTCTAATTCCTTTGCCTCTCCAAATTCCACCAAAAACACATAAAACACTCTATGTTTTTATTATTATTTTTTATTTTTTCAACTTATTCTTCATCCACGTGGTACCCCTATTTTTTTGGGTCCTATTTTTTCGGGCCCCATTATTTCGGCCTTGCCATTTGGCTTCCTATTATTTTGGAAGTGCAAAAAGGGGCTTACCTATTGTCATTTGATTTGATGGTCTTTATTTGACAATATAACAAGCATACACTACTATGCTTTTAAAACAAATTATAGAACATAAAAATATAGTGTTGAAGGTTTTTCACAAATAGAAAAAAAATTTAGTAAGACTAGATTACATGGGAAAGAAAGTGTCTTAGATGAGGCTTTGTACTATACTTAAGTATCAAATAAATTGAATCATTATATACCTATCGCTCTCTATGATCCTCCATTGCTTCATTCTTTGATGAAAAATCACACACATTCTAATCATTCAATATTTTTATTACTGATAAATCTAAAATTCAGAATAAAACTTTTAATTTCAATTAACATTTTTAGTGTAGATATAGATTTATCATCAATCAATCAATCAAATCAAGATGGGTATAAAGACATGATATTTTTTTCCTGTTTATCAATATTAGTGTATTAATTTGAGAGTTATTTCATTTTTCCTCTATCTTATATATTAAACCTATATTGAACTGGGATTTTATATGAACACTTTTCTAATTCCCTAGCACTAAGGATTTGGGTAGTATTCAAAATGAAGATAGAATAGGAAAATTTCAAGATAACTTAAAGAAATCACTTGTTCATGATTGAAGTTTTGCTTCCAATTGCAAGATTTAAAAATTATTTCAAACTATGATACTAAAAAACTAGCTCAAATATTTAAGCTAGATTCTTTTCATTCAAGAGGCTAGAATTTTTACTTTATGATGTTTAAAGTTAGAAATATTTTATGTTATAGCAATTTTCATATTGATTGCACATACCATATGACATATGTAATAACAATAATATCTTTTTAAAATTGGGATGATAAACTTACAATCTATTGGCATCAAGTGCATGAATTGTCAACCTATTTTAACTTAGCACCAAAGTCTTAGCAGTAGTCAATCTATCAAATTTATTAAGAAATCAAATTCAGACTCATCCCTTGTTATTTAAGAAAATTTGCACTTCACAAGAACTAGTCTCTAATTAATTGTATCTACCATAGATATACTCACCAATAAATCAACAACTGATTGAAATTTTCACTATTTGCAAACATTGATTTACAACTATACTAATATACCAAACAAACTTTTTTTTCAAAGAATATACATCCAAAAGCTGTTATTAAAGTTATATATATGTATGTACCTGTATTCATGTGTTTGTTTATATGTGTATGTATATATACATAGATTTAAATATAGTTATAATTATATATGTATGTTTATGTGTTATATATAGGTATGTACATATATGTACGATAGAAACAATATGTATATATTCATTATTTACAAACCTTCATTTACAAATATGCCCCCCCAAGAAACTGTTTTTCAAAGAACATATGTCCGACACTTTTTTAAAAAGTTTTATGATAGCTATAATTCTTTCAATCTACAACAGAAAACACTAGTCTTAGAAAGGTCTATTTTGACTTGGTATACATATTCTAGCAAATATCACCGAACAGACCATCTAATTAGGGCGACCATGGACTAAGAACGTGGAATGGTAAACTTCCCTAATTAATCCTCAAACCCATAATTGCCAGACAAAGATCCATTAGAAAATCAGCCGAAAATGACTTCTGCTAACTCCTCACATAAATTTCATAGTACAGCTTTGATCAATGGAATCCCCAACAGCAAAATATTCATAATTATAGACGAGCCAAAAACCGTGCCTTTGTTAGAGGTCCCTGATTTGCCTGCAAGACATCATGGCAGCAAGCATTAAAAAATGATAAAATTATCAAAAATTTCTTTTAACATGGAAATGAAAATGGATATTTTGTTAGGTTTATATATTGCTTGTGGTATATAAGATTATGATAACAATTTTGAATCTACAAATGACTTCTAATATAGAACTGGATATATGAAAAAAAGCTACCTGTAAGGCACTGACTGGCTGGTGGAGTGCTGACGTTGCAGGCACGGGGAAGTTCCAGAGCCTGTGTTTGGTTAACTCCAGTGGAATTCTCACCTGTAAACACCTGACACAAACAAGTGGCATTCGTCTTAACAACAGAAGATAAGGCGCTGCAACAGGCCTGAGAAGGATCCTTGACGTCACCTCCACCTGAAATGTATTTCACACACGGTGACAGGGTCGCAAGCTCATCAGAACAATCAGTTGGCGTAGGCTGCGCATCCACAGCAGCAATTATCAACCACACTGAGACTATCACACCCATTAAAACTCTGCACTCCGCCATTATTGATGGTGGGGAGAAGCTTTTTGAAGAAAGACAGAAGCCTTACAGATCTCTAAAGAATTGAGAAATTTGGGATTGTAGAGCAATTTTTGAAATGTGGAATGGAAATAAGAAGGGAATAAGGAATCGTTTGTGGGAGAGATAAAATGGGATTTTATGGAGCTAATTGATTTAAGTAATACAGGTGGTTTTCTCTTTTGTTGGTTCACCAAACGTCTCCAACTCCATGTGGTCTACAAGGTTGTTGAACTGCAGTTTTTGTTTGTTAACGAGGAAGCTGGAGTATGATTGAAGTATGTGCTTACCATATATATATAAATATAGTAGGTATATTGACAGTGCATGTGTTTGGCATTTACGGATATTTAGGTTTATGAGGTGGTCCTTGCTAATTCACAAGGGATTCATGCTACTTAGGTATTCTATTTTGGATGGATAAGTGTTGCGTTATCATTTGTAAAAATAATATTTATATATATTTAAAAAATAATGGATAGATACAATTACATTTTTAGAATTCATATGAAGCTATCAATCAATTGAAAACTGGTTAATATATAGTCTATTTTTAAAATAGAGTCTAGATGTATGGAAGTGTTAAAATTTTCCAACTTAATTTTTATTAAAGGTGAAACGACTAAAAAATTAGCTAGGAGTAGTTGTAGTGCACGTAACACATTGAATAAATGATTATGATTAGGGTTTCAATTAGGGTTAGCATTTAGGGTTAAGATTTAAATCATGGTTAGGGTTTATATCATGGTCAAAATTTATATTAGGGTTAGCATAAGGGTTAGGATTTAATTTAGATTTATTATTATGATGAGGGTTCGGGTTACTTTTAAGGTTTAGTTTATGGTTATGGTTATGCTTAGAGTTAGAATTATAGTTAGGGTTTAGAGTCTAGGGATATGGTTAGAATCATGGCTAGTGCTAGGATTTATATAATGTGTAGGGTTAGGGTTAGGATTATGGTTAGAGTTAGTGTTTAGATTAGGTTTTAGTTAGGGCTCATATTAGGGTTTGGTTAGGGTTAGGATTAGAGTGAGGGTCAAGTTAAAGTTTATAGTTAGGGTTCACATCATGAATAGGTTCAAGGTCATTCTTATGTCGAAGAAATAGTTATAGTTACGGTTAGGGTATAGGCTATGTGGTGAAGGAGAACCCACTCTTGACAAAAATTGATGAAGGCTTGTATGAAGGATAGGAGGGAGGAGTTAGGATTAAGTTTATGTTCTATTTTTCATGTTTGTAATAAGGATGTTCCCCAATGTATAATTCAATGTCCTACGATGGTATCTTATAAGCCACCATGGGCATATGAGCCAAGGGGTAGTAGTGATATTTCTTGGGTATTTTAGAGTTCTCCTAGAATTATTTCGATGTTTTTAATATATTGGTTGAGACCCATGTCGTAAGGGGTCTAGTTTCTAGGGGAATGCAACTTTGTGGGCAACATTGTAAAAGTTGTTAGTAATGCAATTATGCATTCTGACAACATTTCTTGTCAAATTGTAAAGTTTGATCTCAACGGAGCGGGAGCTTCCAACTTTCAAATATAATTTAGGAACCATTGAGGAGGGCTATTTATATCCCAACACCTCATGTTTGAAAATAGAGGTGATTGTGTGGATTTTGGAAAGATTCCAACCAAATATAACTGTTTAGATTTCTTGTAGAATGTGTGTGTTTCACTCATGGTATGAACATGTACGAATTCATTGGGGTCTCAGATTGATTGAATCATTTTCTTCATAATTGTATATTTCTTTTTCAATTGATTTGGCTGTTTGAAGTGGTCTACAACATAAGTTATTGAATTTTCTTATGCTCTTGCCTCAGAAACCATCAATTCTAGGGTTGTCTAATTCAAATGGCCACAACTTGTATATCTACCATTGAAATTTGATGATCATCTGTGGAATACAAGTTAGGCCCATGTATTTTCAGTTTCCAAAGGCTGTTGATTTGGAGATATATAGTGATTGAGGGGAAATTTGATGCCTTAGGTGGACATTAGGATGTGGCCACCGACTATCTGACTGTAAATGTTGGAGTTTTGGTTGATGTGTATTAAACCAAAGGTTGTACCTTTGGATTTGGTAATGTTTTGGTGTCCCCTTAGTGTCCATATCATTGTTTTTTATGAAATAGTGATTCGTAAGAGTGGCTTCTTTATAAACCAAGGCCTAATTACCCCATTAGGTATATGATCAACCACAGTGTTGAGGGATCTATTGTGACGATCAGAATAAACCAAATTATAGAAGGTTGTGAAGACCCCAAAAGGGTATTAGAAATGTGTTTTTTTTGGCTATTCCTTTGAAATAAAACTCGATTATATCCTTAAAACTAGTTTGTCGGGGCTACAAGCCTAAAAGTATTTTTTGAAGCAAGTGTCCTTAGGTGGAGTGATAAAAATTGTCTTGTGTTTCATAGAGAGTTTTGATAAACATCATAGGTTGTTTGGAGAACTTGTTTTAAGGTGCACAATCTTTCATATAAATCCAATCCTTAAGGGACACTAGTGTGTGTGAGGGAATAAAATTACCTAAGGTGTGAAGGGCTGTACATCAAGTGGTATTAAAGAAAGGGAAAGAAAACCTTGGGTAAGGAATCCTCACAAGGATATAGACCACCGAGAAATATGGAACACACTAAAACCACTCTATGAAGAACACCATTGAGTAGAATAGAATACAACAAAGCCACTCAGTGAAAGGCATGGCTGAGTAGAAACAACATCAAGCAACAAATGATCTTGTCAATGATCAAATAGGAACACTCCAACAAGAACTCCAAAGCAGTTACTGAGTACATCTAACAAGCTATCGAGATGGAAGAAGGAATGGTAGAAGAAGAAATACCTGCAAGAATGACAAATGTGGAGCTTGTAAAAATCATAAGAGAGTAGATGGAATATAATATAAAAATAAAATAAGAGATGGAAGAGATGAGAGGCTAGATGAGAGGAAGGGGTCGTGATGGCTCTAGAGATAATGGAGAATGGGATGATGTTGAGATACCAAGGCAGGAAGAATAGGAAGTTCCTGCAAACCAGTGACCTCTCTTAAATGTCCTAAAGTCCATGGAGAGGCTGACTATGGATGGGAAGTTAGAACTACCAATATTTAGTGGGTGGATGGAACCATACTTAGTCATGGATTGGATTGACTCCCTTGCAAGCTTCTTTCGATGTAAAGATATTTTTGAGCACCAGAAAGTGAAGATAGAAAAGTCAAATTTGAAAGGTTCTACTTTGACATGGTGGAATTTTATCCAAGATGAAAGAGAGAAGGAAGGAAAGAATATAGTGTCTACTTGGAATAGAATGGTGAGTTTGGTGAAGGAAGTATATGTACCAGAAGATTATCAGGTACATCTTTATAGGCGAAGATAAAGCCTTAGTCAAAAGGATATGGATGTGAACACATACACTGAGGAATTCATGGAGCTGTGTATGAAATCCAAGACAAATGAGATAGAAGGAGAGAGATTAGCTAGATACATGAATGGGATAAAGTTTTCTATTCAAGATGAATTGAATTTACACACCTTTTGAATAATGCAGAAGTCTTACCGACTGGCATCCAAGGTGGAGGAAAATTTTGTGAGGAGACAAGATCACAATGATGGAGGAGGAGGTAGAGAACAAAGAGGAAGATGCCCTTTTAGAGGAAGAGGGAATGGTTTTGGTTCTCAATGTGATTCTAATCAGGATTAAAAAAGAGTTAAGGTAATAAAAGTATATCTAACTTAAGGGGTAGTGTACAGACTAAATAGTGCACTTCTCTAAGCCATTACTTCCAAGGGAATCCATGGATGGGAAACCTTGAGAAAGCAACCTAGAGCTCCCTAGGCATGGAGTCACAAGATTGTTTTGAATATTGCTCTCAGCTAGAGCTATTGAAGCATGTAACCTTGCTAGTAAACCACACAATGGGAGATTCAATGAAGACAAGGGCAAGAATGCCAATATCCTCAAGAAATCTAAAATGAGACGCAATGCAATGCAAGTAAGCTAAGAATGAAGATGCAAGCTAGTCTATGGAAATGAAAGTACAAGCTATGCTATGAAAAGGAAAGAACAAGTATTACAAGCCTTCCTAGTTAAACTAGATGAGTTAATCTAAAGCATAAAGGAAACTAAGCTACATGCCATGCAAGCTATGATGCAAGAAATGAAAGATGGATGCAATAATGTAAATGCTAAGAATGATCCAAATCTCCAAAGCTCCAAAGTGACCTAGAAAACCTGCAGCATAACATTAGTATTCAAAAGATGGATCCTAAAATGAGAAAAGAGCTCTCCTTTTAAAGGAATTGAAAAAGAATGGACCATGGAGATTAAGAGGAAAAAGATTTAATCAAGGGTGGAGCTTGAAGGAGGAGCAATCCATGTACACAAGTCTCCTCTAATGAGATAAAAGAGTTGACTTTTGTGTCCCATGTGAGACAAGAAGGCTTTTTTCTCTTTTTATGAAATAAGAATAATGTTTTATTTGTGCAACTTAGGATAAGAGGTAAGTGGGGGCTTTTTAGTTAATAAAAGGGGAGGGAATTTATTTTAATTAAATAAAGACTTAGGATAAAATGGTTAGCCTATGATAAAATAATCGAATAAATGATAGAATAGGATTTGATCAAGGAAATTGATATAATTTGAAAAATGTTGATTTTTGAAAATATTGATTCACTAGGGATTTGATAAATTGCAAGAATGGGGCCCAAAGTCTAGGCGACCATTTTAGGGTGCATACATTTGCCCCTCTTTGACTAATGTGAGATTGATTTGGGATCACATGCAGTCAAAGAATGGAATTGAAATATGAGATCGATTTGGGATCACAAAACAATCCAGATGTGTGTTCGATGGATGGGAACACATCAAGACAAGCATAACCATAAGCTGACAAAAATAAGTTGAAAGACAAGACCAACACCTGTATAGCTAGGTGATAATCAAGTCTCAAATGGGAGATAAGAATCTCATGCTAAGCTGATTAATAAACCTGAATCAAAGATTGAAGCTGATAGGTACTGCCCCCTTAGAATCGAAATCAAAATCAGGTAGAAGAGAAGCAGCAGATTGATAAAGTTGATCAAATCACTAGAAATCATAATCGAAGGTGAAAGCTGATAGGATAACCATCAAGTAGTGAAGATATGCCCTAGTTTGACTAGGTTTGACTGAGTAAGATATAGAATAAAATGAAGTCAGACCTCAGAGAGATGAATCGAATGAAGATGAATGAAAGACTAGGAGTTTGAAAGAGATGGGGATGAAGAAATAAAGATGCCTTAACAAAAATTGAAGGGCCTCAAATGGTCAGCCAACTATGCAGAAGAGGGTGGAAGTTTTGAAATGTGATTTTGACTATCAAGATGAACTCGAATTTCAATTTTGATCCTGAAAATGAATAGAAAATGATGTGATATGAAAGACAAGAAGCGAAAGACATGATTAGGAAGAAGTGAAAGGTGAGCGCAGTTGACCAATAGGTCCACGAAAGATGAAAGGAGAGCTCTCTCCATATGCAAAATGAAAAACTATACTAACATGAACCTAAAAATGCAAGCTACTATGAAAAGTGGTTTACTTGCAAGGTCACAAAGCTTTTAGACTCTAATATTCATCATCAAGCATTATTGGTAGCATCGCAAGATCATACAATGCACACTAGTATGACTATGTGAATCTAAATATGATGTATATCAGATAGATATGTGGGAATCCCACCTAGGCACCAAAGACATATAGGTCAAGATGACTAGTGCAGTGAGATTTCCTAAGTTTAGTATAGCAAGATTCTACTTGCATCGAGACACAAGGAAAGTCAAGATGACTATAAGTATGCACTTGTGAAAAATAGTCAAGGATAATACCTTGTAGACCCTAATGTCAAGTGGAACAAGCATAAATGCTAATGATAGTTAGGACCAACAAAATATACCCACAAGTAGAAAAAGCAATAAAACATGGCCTCATGCCCCCAGTCTTCTAGCTCAGCATCATCTAAAACTATTAGGGAGAGAACACTCATCAAAGAAATCATCATAGATAGCAAACAAAGAAATAAAGTTAAACAAGTCTCGGTGAGTCAAGTGTTTAAGTGCATGTGTAGGTCATAGAGTCAAACTTTGTGTATCACATTTGCTAGTGGGAAATATCATATCATGCTGGACTGCAGGTAAGATATTTGATAAGTGATGAGAAACACTTGACGCTAGGGTAGTGTTGAAAAACATAGTTGGGGTGGTGTTTTAAAACACCATTTGCAAGGTGTCCTAAAGACTAACGCATCCTAGAGACCAAAGCTAACACAGTTATGCCCCCTAGACAAAGATAAAGACCAATTCCAAACCAAGGCAACAAAGTCAAGGCATGATGGAGAGAGGCTAACTGTCGAGGACGTATGCTAAAAAACAAGGGTGTAAAGGCCTCAAGTAGCGCTTGTTTCCAAGTTTTCACCACTTGACAATTTTTTTTGTTTTTTTTGTTTTTTTCAATTTTTTTGTATTTTTGCTACCAAGGCGCCTGTTTCCAAGTTTTCACCAAGGCACTTTTTCTATATTTTTTTGAATTTTTTGAATTTTTTGATATTTTTTTGGAATTTTTCAAGACTTTTATATGCTTTTTAGGATTTTTTCAGCATCATATATGAATTTTTTGGATTTTTTTTAGGATCATAAAATATGTACAAGGAATGCCCCCAGACAGAATAGGCATCATGGATAGAACTTCTTGAGGTGCAAAACATTGATAGGGTCAGGGAGTTGTTCCCCCTCTAGATCAGATAGTAAATAAGCACCTATACCAAAAGTTGCAGTAATGATGTATGGTCCAAGCCAATTAGGTTCAAACTTCCCCTTTTGCTCTCTATGTTGTTGGTTCTTAGGGTTTTCTCGTAGGACAAGATCCCCCACTTGAAATACTCTAGGACGCACCTTTTTGTTGAATGCTTTGGACATATGCTTTTGGTAAATTCTCATGTGATCAAAAGATGCTTTACACCTTTCATCTAGAAGTTCCAGTTCTTGAAGTCTCATTGCGCAGTAGTCTTCATCTATCACTAGACCTTTAAGGGAAACTCTAAGAGAGGGAATCTCCACCTCTAAAGGTAACACTGCTTCAGCACCATAAGTGAGGGAAAAAGGAGTAGCCCCTATTGGAGTATGAATACTCATTTTGTAGACCCACAAGGACAAATTTATCTGTAGATGCCAATCTCTGCCATTCTTGTGAATTGTTCTATGGAGGATTTTGAGAATGGTCTTATTTGAAGCCTCTGCTTGTCCATTTCCTTGTGGTAAGTAAATGTAGGACCAATGCTATTTTATCTTGAATTTCTTGTAGAGATGTTTAAGGTCCTTGTTTTTAAATTGACCTCCATTGTCAGTGATTATCTCAGAAGGCACTCCATACTGATAGATGATATTGTTCAAAATAAACAAAGAAACTATCTTGCCTGAGGCAACAGAAAGTGGGACAGCTTCCACCCATTTGGTAAAGTAATCAGTAGCAGTGATAATGAATTTGTGTCCACCTGATGAGTTGGGATGAATTTTCCCAACAAGGTCAAAGGCCCAGTGCTTAAATGGCCAATGAGCATGTATCAGGTTACTGTGTTTCTGACACTTTTCACAAGATTTAGCAAAAGCTACTGCATCTGTCTGCATGGTAGGCCAATAGTACCCAGCCCTAAGCAACCTTTAGGCCATGGCAAGACCATTATAATGTAATCTACAAATTCCCTCGTGAATGTCAACTAACGCTTGGTTGGACTCATCCTTTTCTAAACACCTAAGAAGTGTCCCATCTAAACTTCTCCTATACAGATCACTAGAGATAAGGGTATGGCGAGAGGCATTTCAAATTAGGTTTCTTCATTCAAATCAGTTAAAGGTTTTAGGAATAGTACCATCATGGAGGTATGAGTAAATGGCACCATAGCGGGATGACTCATGGCCAATAAGGGTACAAACAACTTGGCTTTCTTGGGAGTCATAGATAGGATAGCGTAGCTCTTCCACTAGGAATTCAAATCTGGACTCATGCTATTCTAACTGAAGAAGTGAAGCCAATGTAGCCATAACATCAGCTACATTATTCTCTACTCTAGGGATTTGTTGAAATGTAACAAAGGTGAAGTATCGTCGCAACGAATCAACCATTTTCTTATAGGGTACCAATTTTTCATCTTTTGTTTGATATTCTTCATTAACTTGGTTGACTATCAATTGTGAATCCCCATAAATATGCAGCTCTTTGATTCTCCACTCTATAGCCATTTTTAGTCCATTTGTTAAGGCCTCATACTCAGCAATGTTATTTGAGCATGGGAATAATAGTTTGTAAGACTTTGGAATTGTGTACCCATGAGGAGAGACAAACAACACTCCTACTCCTAAACCATTTTGCATGAAAGAGCCATCAAAGAACATCTTCCATTGCCTTGCAATCATGTATATTATGTGCTCATTTGGAAATTCAACTTGAATTGGTGTTTTATCTCAAATTGAAAAATCAGCCAATTGGTCTGCAATGGCTTGTCCTTTTATAGCCTTACGCTCAACATACTCTATGTCAAATTTTGAAAGAATCATCATCCATTTAGCAAGTCTACCTGTGAGAGCAGCCTTACCAAGCAAGTATTTTAGAGGATCAATTTTTGCAATGAGGTGTATTGTATGCGCAAGCATGTAATGTCACAACTTTTGGGAAGCAAACACCATCGCTAGGCAAGATTTTTCAATATTAGTGTAGTTGACCTCATATGACACAAGAGTACGAATGATGTAATAAATAGCTCTTTCTTTTCCAGTATCACCAAGTTGATCCAATAATTCCCCCAAGGAAGATTCTATTGCTGACACATACAATATGAGTGGTTTTCCTGGGATAGGAGGCATTAAGATTGGAGGATTGGCCAAGTATTGCTTGATTTGGTCCATGCTTTACTGAAAATCTTCATTCCATACACATTTAACTCCTTTGTGTAAAGTTTTGTTAAAGGGTTGAGCTCTATTAGCCAGTTGTGAAATAAACCTCCTTATAGATTGAAGGCATCCTTGAAGACTCGTCATTTCACTGATGTTTTTAGGAGGTGGCATATCCATTATTGCTTGAACTTTTTCTGGGTCCACCTCTATTCCTTTAACTAAAATGATAAATCCTAGGAGTTTTCCAGAGGTGACTCCAAATGCACACTTTTTGGGATTTAATCTCAATTGAAACTATTCCATATGATCTAGAATTACTTCCAAATCGCCTAGGTGTGTATCCCTTTTCTTAGAATTTGCCAAGGTGTCATCCACATAGTCTTCCATACTCTTATGCATCATGTCATGGAATATAATAGTCATAGCTCTTTGATGAGTAGCTCCTCCATTTTTCAATCCAAATGGCATAACATTCCAGCAATAGGTTCCTCATGCGCAAGTGAATGCAGTTTTCTCTTGGTCTTCAGGAGCTATTTTGATTTGATTATACCCAGAAAAACCATCCATTAGAGAATAGATCTCATAACCCATAGTCATGTCCACTATCATGTCTATGTTTGGAAGTGGAAAATCATCCTTTTGGCATGCTTTATTAAGATCTCTAAAATCTATGCAAACGCAAATGGACTTGTCATGTTTTGAAACTGACACAATATTGGATATCCATTTGGCATAATCAATGGCTCTTATAAATCCTGCACTGAGGAGTTTTTCTAATTTAGCTTTGACAAGAAGAGCTATGTGAGGATACATTTTCCTTAATTTCTATTTTACTGGTTTGATACCTGGAGCTATGGACAAGTGATGCATAATGAGACTATTGTCCAATCCTGGCATGTCTGAGTAAGTCCAAGCAAAGTTAAAATCCTTGCTCTGTAGGAACTTGGTATATGCCTCTTTTTCTTGTGTTGTTAGAGACTGAGCTAAGTGCACAATTTGTGGAACCTCTTGTGTAGTCAAGTTAACTAGCTATGTAGGCTCAACAAGCACTGAAGACCTATCCTGAAAATAGCTTGGGAGATGATCAAGTACCTCATCCTTAGGTGCCTTGGAGAGGTTTTCACCTTCGGATACATCCTTTATTTTTACCTTTTTAGGTTCTAACACCTCCACATAGTGGTTTTCACCATCAGAACTCTTATTATTTTTTTCTTTTCTTTTCATTTTGTGACTAAGGTACTTGATAGCTGGCTCTGTCATGCTTGTAGTTGGTTCACTGGTGGAAGAGACTACAGGTTCAAGAGCATTTAGGTAACAGGCTATCTCATAGTCATTTTGGAAAGTTAGGAGCTAAGGCTCTTGATAGCATTGAGACCAATCAATTAGGTGAGGATTGGCAAGGGGTAGGTCAATGACTAATTCAATATTGTGTATGCAAATGGTATCATCTCTGGTGATTGCAGAGTTAGGATCCATCAAGTATCCCTCTAAGGTACCCAAATCAGGATTTATCCTACCAAGTGAAGCATTGTCCACTAAAGTGACTCATGGATTCCAATCTTCTAATCCTACACTAGACTCGTTAGCTACCTCAGGTTGGGAACCATATGTATGGACAACATCAATGTCCATGTCAATTGTAGAACAATCAGAAAGAGTCTCCCACTCATACTCATGTGAGTCCGTATCTAAATCTCAGCTAGGATGTTTACACCAAGCATGTTTTTTAGGCCTTGATGTAGAGGCTTTGATGTCACCAAGGGTAACACCTTATTGAATTCCATTTGTGTATTGATGTTCTTAAATAGGATCCTCAACATGATCTTCAATAGTGTATTGTTCTTGTTCTAGGTCTGAAACTATTGGATTGATAATTGGAGTGTCTAAATCTCCCCAAAGGAGATTGGTGGAAGGGACCCAATCTTCACACCTATCTTGTTGATTTTGCAAATTGGGACTGTAGCTAGATTCATCATCACTATCTGTCGCAACAAGGATAGGAGTATTTTTCTTATTCAAACTTTCAAAACAACCGTTGTCTTAATTCTATGGCCAAAGAGAGCATGATTGAGTGGCTCATCCTTAGCATCTAATCTATGACTGAGAGGACCATGACTTGGTTAACCCATATTTTTGACCAAAGTATATCCTCTCCCATAAGCCTTAGGAGGTGGGGAGAAATATTCATTATGCATATATTTTTCCTCTTTGTAAATTCAATCTCTAATAGCTAACTCTCCTTTTTCATCTTGTATGGGTACAGAGGACTCTACAAATGTATCAAATAGAGTCATTGCTGAAGATGAGGGACACATCTCTTGTGAAAGTTTACCATAGGACCTAGGTGAGACTGGAATTTTTTTGAAGGAGTCAATTTGATAACCCTCCATACCAAGGTCTATGGCTTTGAATTTATTTTGACATTGTGCCAAAGTGGCATCAAAATCTTCTACTTCTCTATTGAGAGGAACATGGGTCCCTATGGAAATTGCATTAATAGATAATGCGCTATCCCCGGGTATACAAACCTCTACTCCATTATAGGGGAACTTGACACATTGATGGTAGGTGGATGGCACTGCTTGCATGTCATGGATCCACGGTCTACCAAGTAGAATATTGTAGGCTAAAGGACTAGCATACACAATTTGGAACAAAATGTCCTTTTCAATGAGGCCAATCTTGACAGGAAGGACGACCAAGCCTTTGGAGCTTCTCTCTACCTCATCATAGGCTTTAATGTTGATTTTCTTATGAGTATCAATAACTTTCTCAGAGTAACCCAGTATTTTCAACAAACTCAAGAACAAATATTGAGCCCAACACCCCCATCAATCAACACATGCCTAACATGGGTCTTGTGGATCATGACTTCAATATGAAGGGCAAGATTATGCAAATGGCTCAAGGCTTTGTCATCTTATTCTGAGAATGTGAGGTAGTGAGGGTTGGCAAGGTGGTTAACCATGTTTTGGAATTGGTTAACATCTATGTTGTTAGGAACATTGGTTGTATACAAAGCATCCTCAAAGACATGCTTATGTCTAAGAGACAACTCTAGGAGTTCAAAAATTGAGATTTGAGTTGGTGTTCTTTGTAACTGGTCAACAAGATTGTAGCTCATTTCAGTATTGACTGCTAACTTGGTGGTGACATTCTTGGATGTCAGTTTCTTGGGTTTGCTAGACTAGTTGGAATTAGGACCTCTAATGATCATAGGATCTTGACCTTGGCTTCTGGTGATAGCATTAAGAGCTTGGGATGACCTTTGAGAGTGAGGACCTCTAAGCACCACCATGATTTCTTCATAAAATATAGGAGGAGATTCCACATCATGACTATAAGAATCTTTGTTTCGCATCATGTTGACATTTTCCTCAACAATCTCAAGCATATTAACCACATTTTCTGCACCTGTGTAGGTATAGTTGATTGCAGCTTTTCCATTCTTGGGTTGAGAGGTTTTCCCCTTTTCATATTTGGGCCAAGGTTCCTTGAATGCCTTGTGGTCTACATTTGTATTCAACCCATCAATCTGAAGTTTACCACTTTCAATAAGATCCTAGATGAGGTGCTTAAGCTTCCAGCAATGTTCAATGTCATGTCCAATGCCATTGTGGTATTTGCAGAAAGCTTTGTCATTCCACCAATGTGGCTTAACATCAGGTATGTGAAATTTTGTTGGATCTTTTGGTTTCGCAAGATTATTAGCAATAAGGGTCTTGAAAACATCCTCATACGAATCACCCAATTTAGAAAACTGTCTCAACTTTTTCTTGGGCTTTTCTTGATACTTAGGTTTATTCTCTTGTTGGTTGGAGGATGTATTAAGCTTCATAGCTTCGACTGCACTAGAAAAATTGAGGACTCCTTGATCCTTGGGTTGGGAAGAGTCCACAACTCTATCGTTGACTACTTGCTTACTCTTGTTCCAGTGCTTGCCTTTGTCCTTATTACCATTGTTAGGATTTTGAGCATTGTTATTATTGCTATGTTTGGTCAAAATGCCTTGTTCCTTTAAGACGTCCTCTATTTGACATGCTATCTCAACCATAGTATCAAAGGAATCAAAGACCATTTTTCAAACCTCATAATGCATTTTAGGCACCAAATTACTAACAATGATGTCAATCCTTTCATGCTCAGGAATAGTCCTAGAATAGTGGGAGCACAATCATCTCCACCTTTGCAAGAAGGTCACAAAGGATTCCCCTTGGTTTTGTTTCAAATTGCATAAGTCCAACATAGTGTCTGATCTTGATAAGTTGTATGCAAAATGTTGAATGAATCTGTGGACAAGGTCTTTGAAAGTTTTTACGAGAGGGGTTATGTTGGTAAACCACTCCATGGCTTGGCCTTTGAGGCTCCTTGGAAATAATCTCATAAGGTAAGAGTCATCTTGGTGGAACTCAAAACTCATGATATAAAATTGATGCACATGATCATGTGGGTCACCATTGCCATCATACTTGTCGTATTGGGGAATTTTGACTTTCCTAGGGAAATCCATCATAGTCACACTTTTTTCAAAATGATTGGGACAAATAGAATCAAGTGAAAAGGAACTTTTAGGTGCCAACACCATTTCCATCATTCGTTTGAGTTGTTTGATTTCCTCTTCTTGAGAGGGTCCTTGTTTCTTGATCCTCCTATCCACATCAAAGTTGTAAGGGACTCTAGCACCCTTGTTAATTAGACTCTCTAGGAACCTATCTTTATTTTGATCAAGGTACTTCTCCACATATTTTTGGAATAGTGGCTCTTGTTGCATTCTCATGAAATCTTGATCATCAAAGCTTGTACTACTTCCTCCATGTTGAGAGCCATGATGAGCTTGTTGGGAGGGTTGTCTTGAGTTCCTAGGAGGTGTTCATCTCCTATGTAGTGAAATCCTTCTTCCTCTAGGACTAGGAGATCTTGAAGGGGTCCTTGACCACCTTCTACTTCTTGGGGTTCTTGAGGGAGTACAGGGTGGAGAGTTATTTCCATTGTTGGCACCCCCATTGTTGAATTGGTTGTTAAGTTTTTGAGCTAACAACCTATCTTGTTCTTTTTGGAATTCATTTCATCTTAATTCCAACAAGGCTTGTTGCTCTTCCTCTAGGTGTCTAAACCTTTCTTCTTAAGTGGCTTGTTCATCCAAGAAGGCTTTCTTTTCATGCTCAATTCTTTTAAGCCTTTCACTAGCATATCTTGAGGTTGTTTTGAGTGGAGAGTTGGACCTTGAGCATTTGAACAAGTCATTAGTGAATGCGGCATTCACATGGGCATCACCAGATTCATTGTTTTGGTCTTCATGTTCTAACTATGCCTCTTGGTGAGCTTGCCCATAATGTCTTTCAGCTCTTTGATGGGAATCTAAATATCTTGAGTTAATAGGGGGTGATTCAAGTTGATTGTCATCACCAAATGACATGTTACCCCTATGTCTTTGGAAAATATCATCAAGAGTTTGATCCATTACTTCTCTTTGTTTCCTAGTCAAAGTGTAGCTCATGTCCATATTTGATTGAGAGGATGATAAAGAAGTACTCAACTCACTAGGATTTCTCTTTGGGTCAAACCAAGCCTCAGAATCACTCCTAGGTGATTGATCAAAGATGAGTTTCTTCCCCTTTCACTTTTGATGAGTTTGGACTAAGGGTAATTGTTCAAAAACAACTTGAGGTCATTTTCCTTGACTAAATTGGTACCTTGTCATAACCGACATGAAAGGAAAAGACCCTTGGTGATAAGATGACCTTATGAAGCGTCAATAGCAAACTAGGATAGTAAAAGTGTTCAATTGTCCAAAAAGAGATGATAAGATAGAAAGTTGCAAAAGGTGTAAACCAATCTTGCCACAGAGGTGCGTAATAAAAGGATGAGTATCCTAACACGTATGGGCCAAGAAAATGGATTTAACCAAATATGTAATTGAAATTGAATCTGAATTTTGATGGAAGTGAGTTGGACAAAAGAGTACTAAAACTCTCCAAGTGTGTTACCAAAGAATCTAAAGGTGTACTTTTTCAACAAGGATAGTCCCTAACTTATCGATGTCAAACAAGATTACTTTGTAAAATCAAAGAACACTAGTTCAAGGGGCCTAAAATCCGGAACCCAAGGTACAAATATGTTTCTAGCAGTAGAGTAAGTCCCCTACTAAAATCTAGTCGACTAAGGAAAGACTAAAACTTGTATAAATCGGGCAAACAACAAAAAGACTTTGAGTGATATTTTCCAGGCTAACAAGGTGATAATTTCTCAGCAGGCGATATTTCTCAATAAGCAGGGCGACAATTTCTAGGTAGCCCGCATGATAGTTTCTAGGCAAGTGGTGCGATAGTCTTCTAGTGATGAACTATCACATGACATTTCTCAGTATAGGGTGCGATATTGTTCCAATGTCATATGATTCTTGACCAGTGAGTGCTAAAAATCTCAATTTTAAGGGTAATTTGTTCAAAATTTTAGTTTGAAGGTTGGATTTTTTGATTTCAAGCACAGTGACAGCAATAAATAGATAGGTTTGCAAATAGTATGTGATCAAACATTTCATAAAACACTTGAAACAAGGGCAAAAGCAACCTTTCCAAGACAAGCAATTGTGATATCAAAGCAATACAAATCCTATGAATGCTACCGTCATGTTTGATGTTTGAGAACATTTACATGGGTAGATCACAGTGAGAACACTTCAAGCACTTACTAGCCTAAAAAGTCAAAGGCTCAATACTTAAAAACTTGGCCCACACTTGATGTCCCATTGCCTCACACAAAGTGGTTACCCACAATAGATATTGGCTTTGTCTTGGAAGTGCCAATGACACAACCAAAGGAACACATATGGTGAGTAATGTTGGGGTGATCTAGGTTATTCCAGTTGGATCAATCCTTGTACCAAGAAGCTAAGTGGAAAAATAGGGTGGCTTCTATCTATGGTTCTTAATAAGGGCTTCCATTCGTAATACCCCTCTTGCTCCTCAAAAAGGACTGGGACCTCGCAGCCACAAGAGTACCTTAAGCATTCTTGCTCAACACTTTCCTCATGGTCACAATCCCACAAGTACTCACATTAAGCAAAGACAAGTACTACTTCTACCAAGGTTTTGTGTCCTTGATAGCCTTGAGTTTATAGTGGGTTGGAATAGCCGGCGAAAATCTTGTCCCCACTTGGGTCGTTCCTCTTGATTGCTCAAGAGTAGGCCCACTAAAGAATTCTAAAAACTAAACAAAGAGTGGATCAACTTATGAGGTTCAATGTTTTTTTTTCACCACAAGGGTGAAGAGCATACTCCCCTCTCTCAAATTTTTCTCCCAAACACACCAAGCAAAGGATCCAATTACCCTCTTGCTTTCAAAATCTAAAGATGGGTCAAGATTTTTTGGTTCACCACAAGGGCAAAGAGCATACTTCTCCTACCACCCAAAGATTCCTAGAACAAGATATTATGTTCCTATGAAATGAAACAACTAGTAGATGCCACACTTGAAATGAAATAAACAACAAGCACTTTTTTTTGTTTTTGTGCTTTTGGGCAACCCTGCAAAAACCGTTAGTAGCCCTTGTGCATGCAATATTTTGGCAAAATATTTAAGCAAGAGGCACCTACAACCACAACTTGTTAGCTCCACAATGGTTAGCAAAAAAAAAATCCAAATGAAATCTGCAAATTAAATATGTTTAACCACAGCAAACTAAACCAGCAAGCTAATTAGATCAAAACTTAGCAGGAAAGAACCAAGAAACAACTCACTACTGGGTACAGGTGATAGTACAGTAACCAAAAGTATTGTGTGTTACTTTACAGTATACTGGGGTGATAGTATCTTTCTAGGTGACACTTCACTGTACCTGGAGGTGAGCATGTTCCAAACAGTGCGACAGAATGCTAGAAAGAGAGGGATACTTTAACTGGTAAAGTATCGCACCAGTATATAATGAACTATCACATAACACTGGCAAAGTATCACACGATATTCTGAGCCAAAAAAATCAGAGAGCCAAAAATGACACTACATTATGACAAAAATTTGACAAAAATGCATGATATGAAGGACAAAACAATAATGATCTACCCCATGGTGGGCGCAAAAAATGTACACACTAAATAGTGCACTTCTCTAAGACATTACTTCCAAGAGAATCCATGGATGGGAAACCTTGAGAAAGAGACCTAGAGCTCACTAGGAATGGAGTCACAAGATTGTTTTGAATATTTCTCTTAGCCAGAGCTATTGAAGCATGCAACCTTGCTAGTAAACCACACAATGGGAGATTCAATGAAGACAAGGGCAAGAATGCCAATATCCTTAAGAAATCTAAAATGAGATGCAATGCAATGAAAGTAAGCTAAGAATCAAGATGCAAGCTAATCTATGGAAATGAAAGTACAAGCTATGCTATGAAAAGGAAAGAACAAGTATTACAAGCCTTCATAGTTAAACTAGATGAGTTAATCTAAAGCATAAAAGAAACTAAGCTAGATGCCATGCAAGCTATGATGCAAGAAATGAAAGATGGATGCAAGAATGTAAATGCTAAGAATGCTCCAAATCTCCAAAGCTCCAAAGTGACCTAAAAAACCTACAACATAACATTAGTATTCAAAAGATGGATCCTAAAATGAGAAACGAGCTCTCATTTTAAAAGAATTGAAAAGGAATGGACCATGGAGATTAAGAGGCAAAAGATTTAATCAAGGGTGGAGCTTGAAAGAGGAGCAATCCATGTGCACAAGTCTCCTCCAATGAGAAATAAGAGTTGACTTTTGTGTCTCATGTGAGACAAAAAGGCCTTTTTCTCTTTTTATAAAATAAGAATAATGCTTTATTTGTGCAACTTAGGATAAGAGGCAAGTGGGGGCTTTTTATTTAATAAAAGGGGAGAAAATTCCTTTTAATTAAATAAAGACTTAGGATGAAATGGTTAGCCTATGATAAAATAATCGAATAAATGATAGAATAGGATTTGATCAAGGAAATTGATATAATTTGAAAAATGTTGATTTTTGAAAATATTGATTCAAGGATTTGATAAACTGGAAGAATGGGGCCCAAAGTCTAGGTGACCATTTTAAGGTGCATACAGGTAGAAGGCTTGAGTTTAGATCAAGTCACAAGGAAGAGGATATATCCAATGTTACAACTACAATCCATAACTTCACATGGCTAATAAGTGTCCAAAGAAAGAAATAAAAAGTTCCATGGGAGAGAGGAGGACAAATCTGGTCTAAGAATCAAACTGTCAAAGCACTAATTCCTATCAAAGTGTGAATGTTCCAGATGCATATGGCTACCTTGAAATAGGAGAGGCCATAATAATCAAGAGAGCAGTGACTACCATGAAGATTCCTACCAAGGAAACCCTACAAAGGAAGTCCCTCTTCAAAACAACTTGCAAGTCAAGACGTAAGGTGTGTAAAGCTATGATGGATACTAGTTTAGAGAATTTTGTGTCTTTAGAAATGATAGAGAAGCTTAAAATTACAAAGATACCTCACTCTTGTCCATATAAAGTCTCATGGCTCACCCAAGGTCAAAAAGCCATTGTGGAAGAGAAGACTTGGCTGGAATTTCAAACAAGATCATACAAGGATAGATTATTGTTTGATGAGGTCAAGACCAAATGATTAGCATCTCCTACTTGGGAGACCATAGCAATATGATCTCAAGGTACACCATGATGCCTTTAGAAACACCTACTCTATTAGTAAAGATGGGAAATTCATAGAATTATTTCCTTTGATGGAAAGTGAAGAAGAAGAGCCTTAAGGAAAAGAGACTAAAGCGTTCATGGTGGAATGAAAGGATTTTATGAAGGGAGTGACTAAAGAAGAATTCTACTATGTATTAATCCCTATCCCAAAGACCATAGGAGTGGCTAGAGAAGTAGACAACACATCAAGAAAAGAAACATTAGCAAACCCTGCAGTTCAATAGTTATTTGATCAATATAAAGGCATAATCTTAAAAGGAATGCCCACATATCTACCTCCTTTTAGAGGTATAAGTCATTGTATAGATTTTATTTCTAGATCTACTATACCAAATGAAGAAGCATTTAAGGTCACAACTCAACAAAATGTAGAGATGGCTAGGAAGATTAAAGAGTAATAGGAATCAGGCCTAATTGGTAAGAGTTTAAGCCCTTGTCCAGTATCGGAAGTCCTGACACCCAAGAAGGAAGGAAATTGGAGGCTATGGATAGACTCAAGGGCCATCAAAAAGATCACCATAAGGTATAGATTTACCATACCTAGGATTGAAGATTTACTTGATTGTTTGGGGGGTGATAATCTCTACTTTTCAAAAATTGATTTAAAAAGTGGATATCACCAGATTAGGATAAGTCTAGGGAATGAATGGAAGACTTCTTTTAAAACAAATGAGTGGTTGTATGAAAGCAAGGTTATTCCCTTTTTCTTAACAAATGACCTAGTACATTTATGAGACTTATGAATGAAGTTTTGAAGGAATCTATAGGGAAGTTTGTGATTGTCTATTTAGATGAAATACTAATATTCAACAGATTCAACAAAGAACACCTAAAGTGTATAAACATGGTCCTAAGGAGGCTTCATGAAGAAAATTTAATGATAAATTTGGCAAAGTGTTTGTTTATGCATGAAGAAATCATATGCTTGGGTTTTTTTTATATCTCATGGTGAGGTGAAAATGGATCAGGAAAAGGTGAGTGTTATTATTTTTTGGCCTACCCCTAGAACAACATGTGATGTTAAAAGTTTTCATGAATTGGCAACATTTTATAGTAAGTTTATTAAGGGGTTTATTCATGTTTGTGCTCCAATGCTTGAGACTATAGAGGGGAGACAAAAATGTAATTTTATGTGGACTAAAGAGGCTTATGAATCTTTTGAAACATTAAAGAAGAAGGTTGTCCAACAACATGTCATTTCTTTTCTAGACTATAGCAATATTTTCCAAGTGGAATGTGATGCAAGACACATGGGTATAGGAGTATTACTCAATCAAGACAATGAGCGAATAGCATTTTTTAGTGAAAAGTTAAATGAAGCAAAGAGGAGATACTCTACCTATGATCTAGAGATGTATGCACTGGTTCAGTCTATAAAGAAATGGAGACTCTTCAACAAACATGTGTGATTTTGATGAATACTTTGGAGAAATATATCAGGTATGTGAATCTTTTGGTGAAAAATATCATGTGGAATTATCTGAATTTTTTATACAAGATGGATTTCTTTTCAAAGGGGGACAGTTATGCATCCCCAAATGCTCCATGATACTAACTATTATTAGGGAGAAACATTATGGAGACATGGAAGTCAACTTTGGCCCTGACAAAATACTCGAGTTGGTAAGAATAATCTACTTTTGGCGTAGGGAGCAGTTAGAAATCAAAAAGTTTGTTGAATCTTGTGTAATTTTTCAAAAAGTAAAGGGAAAGTCTAGTAATCAAGATTTGTATTAACCTTTTCCCATCACATAAAGGCCATGGGAAAGTCTTAGAATGGACTTTGTATTGGCTTTTTCTAGGACAAAGAAGGGCTATGACAGTGTGTTTGTAATAGTTGACAAATTCAGCAAGATGGCTCATTTCTTGCCAAGCAAAACTTCTTGTGATGCTTCTTATGTTACAAACCTATTTTTCAAATAAATTTTTAGGATACATGGACTACCTTTGACTATTGTATCAGATAGGGATGTTAAATTCATTGGGCACTTTTGGAGAACACTTTAGCACAAGCTTGGAACCAATTTGGCATTTTCATCATCATACCACCATCAGAATAATGGCCAAACTAGGGTGGTCAATAGGTCATTAGGAACCTATTGAGATGCTTAACTAGGCAACATAGTGAGAAGTGGGATGTGATATTTCCTAAAGAAGATTTCTCCTATAATGATACACTTAATAGAAGCACTAGCAAGTCACCTTTTTAGATGGTCTATGGTATACATCCAAGAGGTTTATTGGAGTTAAGGGAGTTTCATCAAGGAGATCCTATTAGTACAGATGGAGAAGCCTTTGCCACAACCATCAAAGAAGTCCATGACAAAGTGAAGTCAACTTCAAAAATCTGCAGAGAAGTATAAATAGTATGTTGACAAAAAGAAAAGAGATGTTTAGTTTAGTGTTGGGGACTTAGTATGAGTTCATCTAAAGAAAGAGAGACTTCCAAAGTGTGGGTATACAAATCTCATGCAAAGGAAGATTGGGCCATGTTAGATTCTCAAGAAGTGTGGATGAAATGCATATGAAATCCAACTTCCTCCTAACCTTGGTTTGTCAAAAAATTTCAATGTTTGTAATTTAACTCCATATAAGTGTAATGTTGATTCAAGTGATAGATTTGAAATACATGAAGCCATTGTAGATAATGATATCCCACACAAAGATCCACCTACCTTAGACAATATTTTGGACTTTGGAATGGAAAAGAAGACTAGAAACAAAGAATACAAGGAATGCCTAGTGAAATAGAAAGGTAATCCTGATTTAGAAGTAGTCTCGATGAGTGAACAATAGATCAAATCTCATGGTGCATATTTTCAACACCTCATCTCAAGTGGGCTTGAGATTTCTTCTCCCGAGGAGTATGTCGCAGGAGCACCCACTGCTGCCAAAATTGATGAAGTAATGTATGAAGGATAAGAGGGAGGAGTTAGGATTATGTTAATGTTCTATTTTTCATGTTTTTAATAAGGATGTCCCCCAATATGTAACTCAATGTTGGTTATGTGCAGGATCATGGTATGCCAAAAAGTGGCAATGTGAAAAAGAACTCCCGATTGATACACTCTTTGAAAAACAACTATAACTTTCAAACAATATAACATTTTTGAAATCTGAAAAATACATCACATTCTATGCTTCACCTAATACAATAATAATAAACAATTCTTTCAATTTGATGAAGTTTAGACTAAGTTAACATGGTCAGACATGAGATTTTTTATATTCAAGAAAATTTGTAGTAGAAAAATCATAATTAATTATTTACATGGAAAAAAATACAAAAAAATATGCATCACATCTGGACATGAGTCTACTACTTTTATCTAGAATCTTGTCAAAAAATATTATCACTTGATTTTTTTTAATATGGTCAGACATACACCTACTTGTTATTTTACTAGTCTTGGTTGATAGACTTATTGAAAAATAGCTATAACTTTCAAACTGTATAACATTTTTGAAATTCAAAATATGTGTCACATTCTATGATTTTCCTACTACAATAAAAATAAAAATAAAAATCAATTTGATAAAATTTAGACTAAGTTAATGTGGTCAGATATGAGAGTTTTTGTATTATGGAAAAGTTGTAGAAGAAAAATCATAATTAATTATTTAATTAGAAAAAAATTACAAAAAAATATGTGTCACATCTAGACATAAGTCTACTACTTATATCTAGAATCTTTTAAAAAATAATTATCATTTGATTATGTTTAAGGTGGTCAGACATACACCTACTTCTTATTTTTTTTCTAAAATTTTTGTACTACTACATTGAAAATTAAAATTTTCAACATATAGAATAATTGTTTTTTTAAAAAAGGCCTAGTATCTTAGAAACTAAATTCAATTTTTTACATATTCTCTTCTTACATATTTTTGATATAATATTTATAACTTGTTCAAGTTTTTATGTCAACTTGCCTAAACCTGATTTTTTGAATTTTCATTGCCACTTAAGGGCCTAGTTTGGCATACCATGATCCTGCACATACCCTGTCCTGGAATGATATCTTATAACCCGCCATGGACATATGAGCCAAGGGGAAGTAGTGATTTTTCTTAGGGATTTTAGAGTCCTTCTAGGATTATTTTGATGTTTTTAGTAAATTGGTTGAGACCCATGTCTTGGGCGGTCTAGTTTCTATGGGAATGCAACTTTTTGGGTAGCATTGTAATAGTTGCTAATAATGCAACTTTGCATTTTGACAATATTTCTTGTCAAATTGGGAAGTTTGATCTCAATGGCTTCCAACTATAAAATGAAAGTCAGGAACCATTGAGGAGGGATATTTATAGCCCAACACCTCATGTTTGAAAAGAGAGGTGATTTTACGAAGTGTGGGAAGATTCCAACCAAATATAACTATTTAGATTTCCTATAGAGTGGGTATGTTTCACTCATGGAACATATATGTATGAATTTAATGGGGTTTCTAATTGATTGAATCATTTTCTACATATTTTTATGTTTATTTTTCAATTGATTTGGTGGTTTGAAGTGGTCTACAACAAAATTTATTAAATTTTCTTGTGCTTTGGCCTGACAAACCTTCAATTCTAAGGTTGTCTAACTTAAATGGCCATAACGTATATATCTACCATTAGAATTTGATAATCCTCTGTGGAATACAAGTTAGGCCCATGTATTTTAAGTTTCCAAAGGCTTTTTTTTTGGAGATGCGGCGATCGAGGGGAAATTCAATGCCCTAGGTTGACATTTGGATGTGACCACTGACTGTGTGACTGTAAAAGTTGTAGTTTTGGTTGACGGGTATTGCACCAAAGGTTGTATCTTTGGATTTGGTAATTTTTTGGTGTCCCGTTGGTGTCCAGACCATTTTTTTGGTAAAACAGTGATTAATAAGGGTGGTTGCTTTGTAAACCAAGGCCTACTTACCCCATTAGGTCTTCGATCAACCACAAGCTTGAGGGTTTTGTTGTGAGGATCAAAATAAACAAAATTAGGAGGTTGTGAAGATTGTAAAAGGGTAACAACAAATGTACTTTTTTGCCTTCTCTTTTGAAAGAAAACTAGATTATGTCCTAACAACCAGTCTGTCGGGGCTACAAGCCTAGAAGAGTTTTATGAAGCAAGTGTCCTTAGGTGGAGCACGATAAGAATTCTATTATGTTTCATAGGGATTTTTGATAAACATCTTGAGTTGTTTGGAGAACTTTTTTTAAGGCAGAGTCTTTCATATAAATCACATCCTTAAGGAACACTGGTGTGTGTGAGGGAATGAAATTACCTAAGGCATGAAAGGCTCTGTATCACTATGACACCTTACAATTCAATGAAAATAGGAAGCTCAAGAAGGATATTTTTCTATGTATTTTATATATAATCAGTATATGATTATGTTTAGAGTAGGGGTTTGATATTTGGGTTACATTGGAGGTTCAAGTTAGGTTTAGGATTAGCTTTAGGATTACCCTTAGGGTTAAGGGTTTACATCATGGCTTGTACTATGTTGAGGTCTAGTGTTCTGATTATTGTTATGGTTTAGGAGTTAGAATTATGGTTATTGATAAAAAAAAATTATAATAGTTATGGTGAAACTAAGGGCTGGAGTTTGGGTTAGGTTTACATAATTGGTTAGGCTTAGCGAAAGGTGTATGTTTCAAGTTAGGGTTATGGTTTAGCTTTAGGACTAAAATTATGGTTTTAGATTATGGTTAGGGTTAGGGCTATGGCTAAGATTATGGTTAGGGTTAGCTTTAAGGATTAGTGTGTTTGAT
>BSBK01014167.1:0-12500 GCA_027943335.1 Chamaecyparis obtusa
TTGATTCATTTTTGCACATTTAGCTCTTAATAAACATGGTCAAGGTGAAGGAGAAGCTCAAGTAGGAGGATCAAGCCAAGTTGAAGAAATAGATGGTAAAGAAGGGTCAGGATCACTCCCTATAGAAGCTCAAGAAATTGATGTTGGAGAAGGGGCAAGATCACGTGCTCCTATTGGTATGGATGAACTTCTAGATCTAGCTCAAACTATAAAGAGAAATTTATTATAGAAACTTATTTCATTTACTTACAATGGATATAGAGAAATTGAGATCATTTGCTAATGTTCAACCTTTAAGTCTTGCTAAGAAGAGGTTAATGAATAAGATAGAAAGAGAAATATTGGCTAAATTTGATAATTTTGAAACCCTTGAACAAGATCAATTACTTTCAGTTGTACTTATAAACAAAAATTGGAAGAGGCATTAAAATTATTGAGTATAGACACAACATCAAGAAGATAAAAAATTTTTGACATGCAAATTGATATGATTGAAAATCTTAGGAAAGGTTTGAACCAGGTAGGGAAGCAATCTCGAACAAAAAATAAGACCATTATAAGATGAGTTATGTTGACGTCCATTGTAGGTAATGCTATGCCCTGAAATAGACAAATATCTTCAGTTTCATCTTGGATTAGTTTTAGTGGGAAAAAATCATGATTTGTTAAGAGGCTCAAATTATTTTGGATGATAGCACCTCGGAAGGAAATTGGGAAATAATGTGTAGAGCTCCTCATTCTAATAGGATTGATGAGGGAATCAAGAATCTAGTCATATTATTTTGGAATGATAATAATCATCCTTCATCAAACAATAGAGATGTTATCAAACATAGAATTATAGCTAATCAATATGAAAAGCATAAAAAACATTGGTTAGACACAACTCAATAAATAATGTATGTGTCATTTTGTAGTTCAAATCTTAATATAAGGATTGGAAATTATTTGAAAGATTGAAGCCATATTATGTCAAGAAAAATAAAGTGTTTAAAAATTGTTGTTATCATTATCATATTGAATTTGATCTCCACTGTCAGGGTTTTTTAAAGTTTGTAGAAGACACTTATGGTTTTGAATATTATCCTCCTACTAGATGAAGTGAGTTCATCTCATCCATTTTATGTGATAAAAGAGTGGTGCAAGAGCACCCTAAATGAATCAAGTTTTCTTATGGAACCTATGGTTTTAATTAAGGTCTTGAGAGGCCTCTAGTCATGTTAGGACAATGGGTTAATCATTGGACTTCTTTATAAGATCATAGTTCCAAGATTGGCATCCTATGAGCCCTTGGTTAACTATTGGTCAGCAATGATCCAAAACCCTAGGCTTAGGTTGTTTTTGTTTTTTCTATGTTTGGATCCACTAGGGATCATAAAAATAAGATTAAGACCAAGTGTGGTCATCCAATTTGCAAAATTGCAAAATCTACAAAAGTGCTCAAAAGTTGTCTTAGCAACTTTTGAGCAAACTTGACAACTTTTGTCAGGGACTTGTAAACCAAATCCCAAATGGATAATTAGTTAAAATATGTTATGTAACCATTGGGAGTTCCTACATAAGCCCTTTCAAGTTGGTGGTAGGAGAACAATGTAATTTTGACATTAAGAATCAATAAAATATAACCATTTCATTGCAAATCCTGAGGATAGTTGAATAGGATGGATTGGTACAGACAAAGGGGCATGAAATTATGAGACCAAATTTTTTCCTTTTGAACCTTCTTTCATTTTCATTTGGTTTCATGTGTTTATCAATCATTTTTTGAAATTTATTGGGTTTTTAGTCTCACTGCCTGGTTTGTAGGCTTAAAATCAGGGTTTCAATTGAGATTGAGTGTTCTACTCAATTCCACCATGGGAATATAATGCCCCTTGGTGGAATTCAAGATTTTTTTATGTACTTTGATAATATTCAGGTTAGGAGTGGTCACTTGTAGGGAGATGGATTTTCCATGATGCCCTAGGTGTACATCTGTATGTGTGCACCTCCAAGCGACTGAGTATAGTCATCACAATTGTTGATTGGGGATTCACCAAGACCTCTAATTTAGGATATAAGGTCCTTATGTATGCCCTCACATGTTCCCATTATTGGTTTGGGAATTTTTTCAATAGAAATAGCACTTGTGCAATTATAGACCTAATTAGGACTAATTGTTGTACCTAGACTGAATACTTTCCTATCTTCCTGTTAATTTCACACCTTGGTGCTTGGATATGATCCCTTAGGGAGAAAATGGTATTAGAATATCCAATTTATTCATTATGTTGCATGGAAGTATTTTGGGATCAAACCAAAATCACTCTGAGGAAGGGCTACAAGCCTAAACCTAATTGTATAAAGCAACTATGTCATATGGGTTGCTAGTGAGTGAAAGAACCATTGGAACTAATAATTGAGGACCTAAATAGGCTAGATCCTTGAGTTTAGGTCACCACTGGTCCTGTGAGACATTTCATGGGGAATTGTTCATAAATTAGGTTAGAGTGCTTCATAGCAATCTCGATAATTGGTATTTGGGACTTGGTGAGACCTAGTGAGTAGGTTTCCCTTGGAGTTTGGGGTTGTGATAGCCTTGTGCCTTGTCCTTACTACACTTGTGATAGGTGTAGAGAACATTCCCCTTAAATTTGGGTGTATAGGGTGAATAACCTTATCCTTTTTCACTGTTTTGAAGCTTCCTGTTGCCTACTTTGCATCAAGTGGTATCAGAGCTCTATCTACTTCTGAGGATGAAGAGATCCTTGCAAGGGTTAAAAATAGTGAACTAGAAAAGATGGTTAGAGAATAGAGGGAAAAAAATACAGCCCTAACCAAGAGGCTCCAAGAACTTGAGAGAAAGGTAGACAAGGGTAAAGAGAATGAGTTTGGTAATGAAGAGGGGAGTGAAGAGGAGGAAGACACTCCTAATCAGGATATCCCTACAGACCAAAGACCCTTCATAAATGCCTTGAAATCCATGGGAAGGAGGACCATGGAAGAGAAGATGGACTTACCAGTTTTCAATGCTAAGATGAATGCAGATTTGGCCTTGGATTGGATAGAGGCCTTAACAAGATTCTTTGAGTGTGAGGACATCCCTAAGAAAGAGAGAGTGAAGATGGAAATATCCAAGTTGAAGGGAGTAGCCCCAACTTGGTGGAACTTCATCCAAATAGAGAGGGTGAAGAATGGAAGAAGTGTGATTAATTCATGGAACAAGATGATAGCCCTAATCAAGGAAATATATGTGCCTGAAGACTATTGGGTACAACTCCATAGGAGGAAGAAAAGCCTAAAGTAGAAAAACATGGATGTAGGCTCATACATCGAGGAGTTCCTAAATCTATGTATGAAGACAAATGTGGCAGAATATGAAGAATAAAAGATAGAAAGGTATATGAATGGTCTTAAGGTATCCATTCAAGAGGAACTTAGCCTACATTTCCCTACCACAGTAAACAAGTGATATCAAATGGCACTCAAGGTAGAGGAGAAGTGGAAGAGAAAATAGGAGTTCAGAAAGGGAAAGAGAAATGATAGTGGGAAGAATTTTAGAGGGAGAGGAACCTCTTGGAATAGAGGACATAATAGTGGCAACAGCACCAGGACCCCTGACCAAGGAGACAAAGAAAACAATGATTCAAACTCAAGAGGAAACTATAGAGGGAGGAGACCTTTCAATAGAGGGAGAACAAAAATAGGAAGAGGAAATAGACCCCTAAAGTGTTACTACTGCATTTAGTTGGGACACCATGCAGGAAGATTCCCTGAGAAGAGAAATAATAACAATCAAGGTAAAAGAAGAGAACAACTCATTCAAGAGGAAAAATAAGAAGACAATGTAGATACAAGGGACTTAGAACTAGAGGAAGGAGTATGTTTGATGATGAGACAAGTCTTTCTTGAAGTTCCACAAAACTAAGAACCTCCATAAAGGAAAAATCTCTTCAGGACAAAGATCAAATGCCATGGAAAGGTATGTAATTTTCTCATAGATTCTAGTTCAACTAAAAACATGGTATCTAGTGAAATGGTTCAAAAACTAAACCTTCCTAAGAAGCCACATCCTTTCCCCTACCATGTCACTTGGCTAACAAAAAGTCAACAAACCTTAGTGACTGAAACAAGTGTGGATAGAATTTTCAATGCAGCCTTTAATGATAAAAATCTTTTTGATGTAGTTGAAATGGATGCCTCCCACATACTTCTAGGTAGGCCTTGGAATTATGATGTAGATTCCATACATCATTGTAGGAAGAATACCTACTCCATCACCAAAGAGGGAAAAAACCTTCACCATGAAACCCTTGCCTGAAAATAAAATAGAGAAAGAACCTACTGTCATCATCATGGTGAAAAAGAAATGTTGAAAGTGTTGAAGGAACCTAAAACTGAAGCCTTTTTCCTAATCTCCAAACCCAAGGATAGTATAAGGTTTGATAAAAATGATCCTATACCAGATGAAGTCAATAAATTACTTGAAAGATATAGTGATTTCACTACTAGTGACCTGCCCACAAGCCTCCATCCCTTAAGAGATATCAGTCACCAAATTTACTTGATACCTGGTTCATCCCCACCTAACAAGGCCCCATACAAGATGACACTAGTTTAGCATGCAGAGATTGCAAGGGCAAGTCAGTGAACTATTAGAGAAGGGACTCATTCATAAAAGTCTCAGTCCTTGTGATGTCCCACCAGTCTTAGCCCCTAAAAAGGATGGAAAATGGAGGTTATGTACTAACAACAGAGCCTTAAACAAAATAACTATAAGATATAGGTTCCACATCCCAAGAATGGAATATTTTATTGATCAACTTGCCACTGCTGGTTACTTTACAAAAATTTATTTAAAATCAGGCTATCACCAAATTAGGATAAAGCTAGGAGATGAATGGAAGATAGTATTTAAGACAACTAAAGGTTTTTTTGAGTGGCTTGTTCTGCTAACTAGTTTGAGTAATTCTCCTAGTACATTCATGAGACTCATGAATGATGTTTTCATTAATTTTATTGGTAAGTTTTTAGTCATATATTTGGATGACATTCTGATTTACAGTCATGGTAGAGAAGAAAATCTTGATCATGTTGAGTAGGTCTTAAGCAGACTTCATCAACATGAGTTAGTGATTAACTTGGAAAAATGTATGTTCATGAAGAAGGAACTTGTCTTCCTAGTATTTTTCATCTCCCAAGGAACCCTCAAAATGGATCTAGAGAAGGTTGCAGCAATCATCAACTGGCCTACACCAAAGAACCAAGGTGATGTTAGAAGCTTTCATGGACTTGCAACTTTTTATAGAAAGTTTATTAAAAACTTTAGCCATGTGTGTGCTCCTATGTTGGACACTATAAAAGGTGGAAAAAAGGCCAGATTTGAATGGACTAAAGAAGCTACAAATGCATTCCAATATCTCAAGAATAGAGTGACCCAATACCCAATCCTAGTGCTCCCTGACTTCAATAAGGTCTTCACTATTGAAATAGCTGCAAGAAACTTGGTTATAGGTGTAGTCTTGAGCCAAGAAGGTAAGGCCATAGAATATTTCTCAAAAAAATTGAATGATGCAAAAAAAAGATACTCTACATATGATTTAGAACTTTATGCAATGCTACAAACCCTGAAAAAGTTGAGACACTACTTGATCCCTAAATAATTCATTGTTTACACTGATAACCATGCACTAAGTTTTTTTAACGGTCAGGAAAAGCTTGGAGTCAAACACGTAAAATGGATGGAGTAGTTGCATGCCTATACTTTCAATATAAAGCACAAAAAGGGAGTGGAAAACAAAGTGGTTGATGCCCTAAGTAGAAGGGTTGGATTGGTTGAAAAAGTACAACTTCAAAGTGTAGGGATTAACTCCCTAAAACACTTATATGCAGATGATCCAGAATTTGGAGAAATTTTTGAGGTATGCACTAAAATGGTGGGAAAATACCATACTAATTTTTCTCATTTCCTGATTCATAATGGACTCTTGTTTAAAGGATCCCAATTGTGTATTCCTAAATGTTCCATGAGGACAAATATCATCAAAGATAAATAGTGTGGTGGCTTAGGTGGTCAATTTCGGATAGAGAAAATCACTAATTTAGTGAAAAGAAGTTATTTTTGGCCAAGAATGGGGAATGAAGTCAAGAATTTTATAGAATTTTGTACTATTTTCCAACAAGGAAAAGGGGTATCCACTAACCAAGGACTGTACCAACCCCTACCAATTTCCTCTAGGCCATGGGAGTCAATCTCCATGGATTTTGTAATGGGTTTGCCAAGAACAAAATAGGGTCCATGACAATTTTTTTTTGTCATTGTGGATAGGTTTAGTAAGATGGTACATTTTGTACCTTGTAAAAGAACTAATGATTCCTCTCATATTACTCATCTCTTCTTTAAAGAGGTAGTGAGAATACATGGTCTTCCTAAGACTCTAGTTTCAGACAGAGATGTGAAGTTTCTAGGCCATTTTTGGAGGACTTTGCACAAGAAACTAGGCACAAACTTGACTTATAGCTCAACATACCACCCCCAAATAGATGGAAAGTTAGAGGTGGTGAATAGGTCACTTGGAAAGCTCTTAAGATGCCTAAAAAAATAGTACAATCAGATTTGGGACATGATACTTCCCCAGGCAGAATTTGCATTCAATGATTCATTGAATAGGTCCACTAGTAAGACCCCTTTTCAAACAGTGTATGGCCTTCATCCTAAAGGTCCTTTGGATTTGGTAGACTTATCCCATGACTTTAGAGTCAGTGCATAAGGACAAGAGCTAGAAGAAATAATCACCAAGGTAGAATCAAAGGTAAAACAATCATTGCAGTAGTCCACCATGAAGTATAAAGAGCAGGTCGACAAGAGAAGAAGAGAAGTTAACTTCAAGATAGGAGACAAAGTATGGGCATATCTTAGGAAGGAGAGATTTCCAAAGGGAAAGTACTCAAAGTTAAATATGAAGAAATTTGGACCATGCACCATCCTCAACAAGATGGGTGAAAATGTATATGAAATTTCCTTCCCCCTACCTTACTGATTTCTCCTATATTTAATGTTGCAAATCTCACCCCTTACAAATGTGTTGCAGATGTTTATAATGTGTAGGGTTCACATGATGAAGAGGATGGAGACTATGTTACAAATATTAAATAAAGAAAACCATTGGAGTTAGAATAAATCCTTGAATCCAAAGTGCTCAAGCAAACAAGGAAGCAAAAGTACACGCAATACCTGGTTAAGTGGAAATGACTCCCAAACATTGATGCAACTTGGATGATAGAGGATCAAATTAAGCAACATGGAACCACCATTGATTAGTTAACCTCAAGTGGGAACTTGAATTCAAATCTCATGGGGATTATGGTGTAGGAGCACTGTAAATGAATCAAGTGTTCTTATGGAACCTAGGGTTTTCATTAAGGTCCTTAGAGGCCTCGAGTTATGTTAGGATAATGGGTTAATCATTGGACTTCTCTGTAAGACCATAGTTCCAAGATTGGCATCCTATGAGCCCTTGGTTAACTATTTGTCAATAGTGATAAAAAACCATAGGCTAGGTTTTTTTTTGTGTTTTATATGTTTGGATCCACTAGGGATCATAAAAATAATATTAAGACCAAGTGTGGTTATCGAATTTGCAAAATTGCAAAATCTACAAAAGTGCTCAAAAGTTGTCTTAGCAACTTCTGAGCAAACTTGACAACCTTTGTCAAGGACTTGTAAACCAACTCCCAAATGGCTAATTAGTTCAAATATATTATGTAACCATTGGGAGTTACTACATAAGCCCTTTCAGGTGGGTGGTAGGAGAACAATTTAATTTTGGCATTAAGAATCAATAAAATATAACCATTTCTCTGCAAAACCTAATGATAGTTGAATAGTATAGACTAGTATGGATAGAGGGGAATGAAATTATGAGACCAAAATTTTTCCTTGTGAACTTTCTTTCATTTTCATTTGGTTTCATGTGTTGATCAATCATAGTTTGAAAGTTATTCGGTTTTTAGTCTCACTACCTGGTTTGTAGGCTTAAAATCAGGGTTTCAATTGAGATTGATTGTTCTACTCAATTCCACCATGGGAATATAATGCCCCTTGGTGGAATTAAATATTTTTTTATGTGCTTTGAGAATATGGAAGTTAGGAGTGGTAACTTGCAGGGAGATGGATTTTCCATGATGCCCTAGGTGTACATCTCTATGTGTGCACCTCCAAGCGACTAAGTACAGTCATCACAATTGTTGATTGTAGATTCACCATGAACTCTAATTTAGGATAAAATGTCCTTATTTATTCCCTCACATTTTCCCATTATTGGTTTTGGTATTTTTTCAAAGGAAATAGCACTTGTAGTGCAATTGCAGACCTAATTAGGCCTAATTATTGTGCCTAGAATGGATACGTTCTTGTCTTCCTGTCAGTTTCACACCTTGGCACTTGGATATGATCCCTTAGGGACAAAAGGGTATTTTAATATCCAATTATTCATTATGTTGCATGGAAGTATTTTGGGATCAAACCAAAATCACTCTAAGGAAGGGCTACAAGCCTAAACCTAATTTTGTGAAGCAACTATGTCATATGGGTTGCTAGTGAGTGAAAGAACCATTGGAACTAATAATTGAGGACCTAAATAGGCCAGATCTTTGAGTGTAGGTCACCCATTGTCTTGTGAGACATTTCATGGGGAATTGTTCATAAATTGGGTTAGAGTGTGTCATAGCCAATGTTGGTAATTGGTGTTTCAGACTTAGTGAGACCTAGTGAGTAGGTTTCCTTGGGGGTTTGGGGTTGTGATAACCTTGTGCCTTATCCTTACTACACTTGTGATAGGTGTAGAGCACATTTCTCTTAAATTTGGGTGTATAGGGTGAATAACCTTATCCTTGTTCACTATTTTGAAGCTTCCTATTGCCCACTTTGCATCAAAGAGATTATGCACTTGGTCTAATAAATTGCATAAAAGGAATATGTAAAACATGTGCTGATTTGGCTATTTTTCCTTTGAAAAATGAAAACATTGATGTAACAAAGAGAGTAAATTGAAAGAGTTATAAATATGTAAAGAATGAATTTTTTTTTTGGAAAGAATCCAAAAGGTTAGAAAATGTTGAAGAGGAATTAATTGTTTGAGCATTTATGGACAAACTTAAAAAATTTATTCAACCCTACATTCATCATGCTTGTTTTCCAAAGTGGCAAGCATAAAAATTCCAAATAAGCAAAGATAATTTCCCACTTGGAACTATTCTATCAGTGGTTGATTTCATAGAAAACTATTCCTTTGCTCATCAAAAGGCAGTTCAATCAGAATACTATTTTTTAGAAAAGATTACTATTATGGTACATGTGTGTTATCAACATGCATAGTTAGATTTGGATGGTATTCAAAGAATATTTGAAGCATGGGTCATCAAGAAGGGATATCATTTTTATATAAGTGATGATAAAGAGAATGACATTCATTATGGAGAACACTGCTTCAAGATGTTTTTTACAAATTTGAAAGAAAGACGTATAAAAATTGATAAACATAATGTTTGGTCAGATGGATGTGTTGCACAATTAAAATCATCTAGACCATTTTATGCACTATCTAGATATCATCGTGATGAAAAAATACCACATGTTTGGAGTTTCTTTGAGAGTGGACATGGAAAAGCTAAACATGATGGTGCAGGAGCTTGCATCATACGTGCTCTATGAAAGTATCAAATGAATTATAAGGGAGTTCATATAAAAAATAAAGATGATGTTATTGAATGGAGAAGGACACATTTCACATGAAATGAAGATGACACATCATCACAAATGACTTAAGCAGTACCACATAGAAAATTTTGGGAGATAAAGGGTATGCATGTGTGATATATATATTTATTCTTGTTTAAATTTTACATTCCTTATTCAAATTTATAAAATGAAGTTCATATTATATATGCATGTGTTCAGGCATGGATAGAAAAATTATGCATGGTTGCAAGAGGATAGAAAACATGTAATCTTTGGATTTAGTTATGAGTACAAATTGTCGCAATTAGATGTTGAACACTAGGGATTACTCCTACTTTTTTTGTCACTGCATTGTTGACAAATATGAGGAATGCATCAATCAGGAACATGGATATGTAGGTGCCTGGAGTATGGGCCACTAGTTGTTACTGATACATTTGATAGAGATGAAGACAAAAACTTTGATGATGTTCCTTTGATTTCTATTGATTGCAATCATATTTTAGAATTGGTAAAAAATAGTAAGTATGATAAATTGAGTTTCACATTATATGGCATTGAGTTGCATTTATATATATAGATTATATATAGAAGTAAATCAATTTTAGGATCTCATATGTATATAAATTTGTTGTGCAGGAGACGTCTTTGCAGTGATTGTAAAGCCTAGAAATGTAGAAGTAGTTAGTTACTATTTATTGTGTTGTACTGCAGAGAGGATGAAGTTAATTGATCCTGAAGAAAGTGATGGAATGTTATTCGCTATAGGTTTTCATTCTTTACATGTCAATATATTGTTCATTTTCTAAATATAAAATTTTAAATTTTTAACAAATTTTTAATTTAAATTATTTTATTTAAATTTATATTGTTAAAATTTGTGACCTGCAGGTTCAGTTGTTTTAGAGGGAACATATTTCAAGAAAATCAAATTAATTCAAACATGGCATTCAATTTTTTTATTACCAACTTGACAATAAGGTGTTTCAATATAGCCACCTAGTAGTTGTCACATCCCTTTGTCTCCATCCAGTTAAATATCAACGTGGATGTGGTAAGTGGAAACTAGATAGTGAGGATCATGAGAGAATATTGCATGTGCTCCATGAGAGGTTTGAACCACTTGAGCTGGTCTAAAAATTAAATTACATACATATTTCATGTGTTAGGACCTACTTGACATCTCTAGATTAAATTGACTATACTTTGTTGATATATTGAAACATATGATGGATTATATTTTGTTTATTTATTAATAAGACTTTGATTATATACTTTTACATGGTTCAATGCTTTTATATATATTTTGATGGTTCAATGGTTTTATATATAGTTATGTATGCTTTGATCGTTCAATGATTTTTATATGTAGTTATATAAATGCTTTTATGTTTGTTAAAGTGAATGTGCTAAATGGATGATATTAAGCTTAGAAGTTACTTATGGTTCATTGATTACATATTAAGTTGTTATTTTAATGATGGTTCAATTAGATTACTTAATAGTTAAAGACCCCCTTAAGACCTCCCCTTAAAACATTAGTTAGATTACTTATGACATGTTAGTTCTAGATTACTTATATTACTTATGGTCCATTAGTTACATAGTAGTGTTATTTTTTATGATATTAAAATTAAATTAAATTATTAGTTAAAGATCCTCTTAAGACCTCCCCTTAAGACATTAGTTAGGTTACTAATGACATTAGTTAGATTACTTATGACATGTTAGCTATAGATTAATTATATTACTTATGGTCCATTAGTTACATATTAGTGTTATTTTTATGATATTAAACTTAGATTAAACTTCTTAGTTAAAGATCCCCTTAAGACATTAGTTAGGTTACTAATGACTTTAGTTATATTAAACTTATGACATGTGTTAGTTCTACATTATTTATATTACTTATGATCCATTAGTTACATATTAGTGTTATTTTTCATAACCATCTAACGATAATCAATGATCATATCATATAACCATCTATTAAACTAGATCATATGATCGTGTGTCAAATCGCATCAAATCATATAACTATCTAACCATAATCAAATCAAATCATGTAACTGTATGACCATAATCAAATCATGTAACCATCTAACCATAATTATATCAAATCATGAAACCGTCTAACCATAATTAAATCAAATTATATAACCATCTAACCCTAATAAAAGATCATATCATATAATCATGTAACCATAATCAAATAAGATCATCTATGTCCTGTCTAACCATAATGTATATAAATGTCAACCATAAACACATAAATCATCTATGCATAAGTCTAGAATATATAAATGTTGAGCATATGTGAAATTTCTAGAACATAAATCAAAGATTCACAACAAATATCCTAAGGTATCCTAGACTGATCAAGTGCCATACGAACAGAGTGATCCTCTGATCAAGTGTCATGAGAATCCTTTGTAGGTGAAGCAACAAAAATCCCTTGTAAATTTAGTACAATAACTTGTCAGATATATATGTACATTCATGTATTATAATTATATACAGAGCATTTGAAATATATTAATAGGTGAATTTAAATTTGTATATTTAAAACCTACCTGAGCACTAGGAGGTGTTGCATCTGTAGAATCTCTCATGCATACATGCTTTGATCCCATGTGAGAAGTAGTATGCTCATGCAACTGTGAAGGTACAAATATTATATATATAATACATATATATGAGCATTAGTACATGAAACTATGTAATCAATTTATTAACTCAAAATAAATTTAAAATTAGATTTATTCCTAGGTCTCAGGAGCAA